>JAUTCZ010054274.1:0-19129 GCA_032273805.1 Melanodrymia brightae | reverse complement strand
GATGATGCATGTCAAACGCAAGACTATGTCCACACAGCCATGGTCTCAGAAGAAGAAACCAGATGTGGGTCTTTTATGTCACTTTTTATACGCATGTTGACACACACATCACGGACTTTCCTGAACCAGCCGCGAATCACTGGTTGGAACGGGTGTTCATTAAATTGGAGAGTACACACAGACTAGTACACATCACGGACTTTCCTTATCCAGTAATGAATCTCTACATCGGCCAGTGTCACATTACTGATTGACAGAGGCTATGGTATGTACTGTCCAGTCTGTTTAGTAACAAGCAGCGGGTTAGCTCTCTCATATTAACATTAACTTCTGTACTGGTTAGGCAGTCGAGACAGCTGGACTGCGTGACCGCAACAGACGTGTTTGAACGTCAATGAACCAGTTTGGCTATATCTCGTTCTATAACTCGTTCCAACTAGGGTCCCATGATTATCAAAGTGTGTGCTATTCTGTCTGTGGGGAAGTGAATATAAAATACCCGTGTTAATCTGTAAGAGTAGCCTATGTAGTGGCAGTTGTTTCTCCTCGGACAATGATTCTTCGTAATCGTGTCTGTGGTATCCAATAGCCGCTTATTATTACTCATTTACATCGGTACTCCGATTAAAAATATCATGCCACGGTTATGATTCGAACCCAGTGGCTACATACCAGTACACATTTAAACTGGGCACTGTTGCGTGGTTATTACGATAGCTGGGTTAGCGTGTACTTTTGGAAGATATTTGAATTGGTACAGACTGAAGTCAACTGTACAGCCGAAAAGCGGGCATCTCGATCTCTTGCACACCTCATTCTAAACTCGATCTGTCTTTCCCCAAGGTCAATTTCAACTATCTGTATGGCAATATCACGTGGATTGCACACGTCTTGACATCAGTATGTGGTTTTCCCATGAGCTCACTTTAAAATGACATTGATAATGGCAACAACTACTTGAATATGCCGCATGCATAACCTACGTAATAGGTCTACTTTCTAGAACTACTTGAAAATGTCAGTGCCAACACATCAGTTTAAAAAACCAATTTATTTCGCTCTTAGCTAACGTCATGTCGGCTACGAACTCGGTAGTCACTGCCAGAGATTACAGGTTTTGACTTCCTTCCACCAACACACTACAAACAATTTCACCTCCAGACCACGGCCATACTCGTACATCACGGCCTAGACACACGAAAGCATACATTTGTATTTTGCGGATTAGAAGGCAGGCATGCTGATTGTCATCATGATGCAGTGATCAGGTCGTAAGCCGGCTACGACAACATCGTTCTGGCCAGACCATGCGCGAGAATGCTGGGACAGGTAGAGGTGATTTACGATGTTCCAAGCGGACTGGAACAGACAGCGATAAGGTCAGACGACGACTAGCAGACATATGTTTGTGCGTATTTTACTTAGGCGTGTCACAAGACGGATCAACGAGATCTGAGAGGGTCACCTTCTCTTGCTTTACTTGGGATAATAGTTTACGCATGTATGTCAGACGACGATTTATGCACGCTTAGCACTTTCCGTGCTGCTCCTTATATACATGACACAGTGAACATGGTACAGGTGATAATGGCACAGTTAAAACATGATAATTATAAGCAACGTTTCGGTAAAACATGGTACAACCAGGTTAGAAATGAAAGAAAAATAGAGATAATTTTGTTTCTATTGTAGACGTAATCAATGTGGCAATTTTGACATTATTTCATCTTTTGTTGGATTATCATGAAAAAAAGCTAAATTTAATATTGAAAACTACAATTAAATTTAAGGATGTTTTTTTCTTCTAAATCTTAAGAGCACGTGTATACAATAATAATACGGTTGAAACACCCCACGAGCACCCTGCATGTGTAACACGTGTAATACAAATACTGTGTTCATCATTGCTTTCTTTCAAGATGTTTCAGTTATAATAGCTCACGGTCAGAGACATTATAGTCAGGAAAAGGTTTATTATGTATATCATGGTATTTGTCTTACATAATCTACCCCTCAGTCCAAACACCTCATTTAAAGTTGATGTATACATTTAGCTAAGACGACATCTCATTCAATTTACGACAGAAGTTGTCATTAAAGGGAGATGGTCATAGTTCACATAATCTGATTTTGCAATTTTAACATTAAATTTTGTTTGTGATTAATAGCTCCAAATTAATTGATAAACATTTATAAACATTATTCCTATAGTTATATCGAAAAAAAAACTACCGAGATTTTAAACATACCTGTGTGAGATCCAAGCTTTCTCAGAAACGGTTAAAAATAAATCAATACAACCAGTAATGGTTAGTCTCGATATGAAAATGTGTTCAGTAATAAGATTACCTCCTATTAGAATGATGACGTCACGTATTTCCCGTTGACTAGACGGAAAATGATATCCCGCATCGGATACTTTCGGTAAACAAAACCCTTCAAGTACGAACTGTCTGACGAGTGGCTGTTGAAGCAAGTTTTATTGGTATCAAAATAAAGACAGGCGTTTTGGACCAACATCAACTGTCCATATCTTAAATTTTGGTAAATCATTTCGTAATACGAACAGTCTGGTGATTGGCTGTTAAAGGACCAAACGGGTCAGTATGTATAGGACACGGGGAATATGGTACAGATTCAATTCAAACCAGGATTATTACGTGTAAAATTGAAAAATGACCGCAGGTGATTACACGCTTGGGCTACAAATGTCATGTAACTTGCAATTGCCTATTGGGTAAAAGGCGAACATGGCTCCGGCTGCGGTATAACGTACAGGTCGGTATTTTACCATTATAGTCATTAAACATTTTTTATAGTAGTTGTTATTTGGCAATACTGTTGAAATGGTATTGTTAAACGTGCGTAGAGGTCTAAAAGCCATGCCTGAGCATTCCTTTAAAGCACATTCATTTGCATCAAGATAAAGACATGCGTTTTTGACCAAAATTAATTGTCCATATCTTTTGGTAAATCATTTCGTAATACGAACAGTAATACAATAATGCTTATAATGTACACCCCACCACTTTTACTAGCGTAATTTTAACATTAATATTTTAAAATCACTCTCCACCTGTATTTTGTATACAGTATTTGTATATATTGTTTATATTTATATATGTATGTATGTACATGTATTATATCTATTTATGCTGATAAGTTTTCACAACTTAAGGCAAATAAAGAACTTGAAAGAAAAGAACAGGCTGTTAAAAGATATTTTGTTTGTACCTTGAACAGGAACATGAGCTGTTGACCAATAACAACTGTCCATATATCAATTTGTAAATGATTGCGTAGTACGAATAATCTACCGAGTGGATGCTAAACCACTTTTATTTTGGATCTCGATAGGGACTTGTGGTGTTGACGCAGCACTAATTTGAGTAAACAAGTAGATTTGGAGCGTATTGGGTGACACGGGTAAGGGGAAGCAGAGTTCATATGAGCTTTCTTTTGTAGTTGAAGACTATCATTTCATCGTTTTCAAAAGCAAACACGGCGTTTTTAAACCACCTCAAAACTTTGACCTCTTCAATTCTATCAGTGTTATAATACAAGAGGCAGTGCATACCTGGAATTTATGTTACATACATCAGCTACATTCAAGCATAACCGATTGAAGATGGCCTTTGTATGTGAAATATGTTCATTCAGCGAGGAAATGGGGATATGGATACTAAATAGTTTCGCAAGACGTACGTATGTGTATGTGAACGAGCAGAAAGCCCGTACAAGCATTGGCGTTAATAAATTAGCTATGGGTTTGATAAAATAAAACAAGTTTGTTTGTTTAACCACACCTCTGGAACACATTGATTATTAATCAGTGGTTATTGGATGTCAAGCTCATGGTTATATCGACACTTGGTCACAGAGGATACAAGCTGCAGCCACATAGGCTACGCTTGTTCGAATAACAGCAAGGCATCTTTTATGTGCACTTTTCCACAGGCAGGATAGCACACACCACGACCTTTGATGACCAGTCGTGGATCACTGGTTGCTATTGGTTTGAATCCATATATACTTTTGTGGAAAAGGGTGGACGACATTATGTTTGGGTGAGTGGGTATGGAGTGAAACTATTAGACACTGGTTACGGTAGGCTTACCCTACTATCAATATACACTAAGTTCAAGAGCGCATTCTAGCTATAACCATTTACAGAGACAACTAAACAAGTTATAAGGCACATGCACAAACCCATGAGCCACATGATCCAAAAATAGAACAAAAAACAAATAGAGAACTTTGAAACAGTTTTTAGATCAATATAAAGTATTTTTTGTAAGTATTTGGAGTGAATACGTACATGATTGAACAGTAGTTGCGTTTCGATTTGTGAACGTATTTCACTTCATGTGGCGTGCACGAACGTGACAATACAAGAGACCAGACATGCCAAGTGATGGCGAATGATATAATTGCATGTCGGTTCGTGATCTGCTAAAAAAGGAATCCACTGTGGTCCAATATTGTAAAGCTTCTCTTGTAGAATTGTAAATATTCAATATTGTATTTATAGAGAATGCGGTGTTGCACAGTCACGTGAAGTGTCTACAATCTCGAAACTAAAGTTCTCAATCAAAGCAAACATGACAAAACTGATTTTGCGACAATAAAACCAAAAATAGATTATTACGGAAGAATTTTACACTGAATACTATTCACGACGCTAATGCTTTATATTAAAATAAATAGTTTATCTAACAACTGAATTCGTGACAACAAATTTATCAATTAAACGATTGATAATAATTATTATCACAACTGAATTCACGACAAAGTTATCAATTATTGAAAACAACCAGGACATAACTGAATTCGAGTCACTAAAACTATTTTACACAGAATTGTGAAACATAATGCTTTCAATTAAAACAACCATGTAACAACTAAAGTCTCGACAATAAAAATAGCAATCAAAGTAATCATATCTCAACTGAATTCACCACACTAAAGTTATCACTTGAAAAGACAATGTCACAAGTAGAATAGCGACACTGAAGTCCTCAAAACATTTGAATTAAAACAATCATGTCATAATATAATTCTCGACACTAAATATTATATTAAATAAAAATTAATTCCCACACTAAAATTATCAATTATCAGTTTCCTTATATTTGAGCATACGTAATTTCAAAACAGATGTTCCCAGAATTAACGTCCTACGATGATTAAATGCATTCTAAAATGGTACCAAGCGACCTTTTTACGTAAATAATATGAACATCGATAGTCATAGACTGTGGACGCTGCAGTTGTCATAATCACATTCTCCAACGACAACCTCCTGACCCTGTATACGTCGTCTCGTGAGGGCAGCACTTTAGTGTAAACACGGTCCAACTCCACATGATGCCCGGAGAGGACCTTGAATAACTTCGTTGACAAGATTTCCATCTCTCATGACGAATGTCTCATAAACAAGAAACTTGTTATATTTGTATACTTTGTTCAAAGGGGACTACAACTTTGTTCAGACCGATATGTAGTGTTTGTATAACTGATACAGTTATTAATACAAAGCCAAGGATATATATTTAGGATTACATACTAATAATAGGCTTAAGTTGTATTCGTATAGATTCATGCATGTACCATGCACGAACATAAATTGTAGTAATATAGAAATGCAAAAAGCTGATAAGATACGCTCAGATATAGAACTAACTTGTTATGACAACAGATTAGGTATTACGACGGGAGATTGTCACAGATGTCACAGATGTTGACCCAATCATATAGTTCATTTCTTTGACGACACTGGACCACATTCATTAATATGGTGTCAAAAGAAATATAGACGGCTCATGCCAATTAGCAGCTTGGGATATGTTATCGGCACTCTGCCACAAACAGGATCCCCGCACATACCGCAGACCTTGATATACGTGTTTACTGGGGAAGATCGATGTTTGTAGCTAAGCGGAGTCGTACATTATGCACATCGTTTTTCGGTTTATACTTCGATAAACGATAATTGCGTGAACAAATACTTGACAAAATGAGGCAATCTAGTTTCTGAAAATAGTACCTTGATGTTTTGAACATCACCTTGCTTGTTTTTAAGTTCTCAGGTTTTAATGCAAGAAAATTCCCGAACAAAAAAAGGATATCTAGTTCGTAGGTAAGACAGACGTGAACATGACAGGTGTCACTGGTGTACCCATTCCAGAACGTCAGTTCGTCCTTACTTGCCTGACACTACACACAAGAATTTACTTGATTAGGTAACCCTTTAATGGAATCCGCTCATTTGACACCAGACACTTGCCCAGGGGACGGTGTACCAGGTGAAACGGGTAATACGCTTTGGAACCTTAACGCACCGCTCGCTTCCATCAGCTGGTTTGCGACACAAACGTTTACAAGCTGTCCGTTTCATCGTTTCCACACTCAATTTGTTAACTAAAATTTAACGAGGCATAAAAAAGTTAAAAGGTAACAATTCAATCAAATGGTAGGTGTCTATTTGGGGAGAAGACGCAGTACTAGTAAACTACCAACGACTTTCTCCGCTTCTCTCTCCTTCACACATTGCTATGCCATCTTCTTTTTTCGCCAATCATTATAGAACAATATACGTTTTGATGTCATGTCTCCTTGTAGAATAGGAAACATCGTATTATCAGTTACTGTATATCTGTAGGGTTTTTTCATCTTCCAACTAGTGGTTCACGACGTGTACAGCAATGGATGTTGCAAGTTTAAACGTGTCTGAGGGAAAGTGCATATTTTATACCCCGGCTAATCAAAGAGACTATGTGTCGACAGGGGAATCTTCTGAGATATCCGATATTGGCTATTTGAAAGGTATTTCAGATCAATACAATGTCAACTGTTTTGTTATTTTAAAATAAGCAGCGAAACAGATCCTGTTGGGTAGATAAATAATGCCTCATTCAACCACAGATGTTTCAGTAGATGTTATCTCTAGTTTAGAAAATGTAACATTATCCTTGTCAACCCTGTATTTGCACGCAGTACGTTAGTACTATGCGTAGACTCGATCCATGTAACAACGCCGGCAAGCATATAACGACTTTTATATGGATGACCACAAATACCCAATTTGCCATTAAGTTTATGTATATTTATAAGATCTGATCTGTAGATAATGGTATGTGAAAGGTGACATTGCTTAGTAAATTATTTTTCAATACACAGCTCTGAATATATTTGCCGACTTTTGTAACTGAGACGTTTATCAGCTTACACGGGCCATAAAAAATGTTGTCCATCTATTGTATCGTGATCGCCATCTATGCTGCAAAAACATCAACAATGTCTGGCGTTGTCTGATTTAATGTATAAAAGGGTTCTAAACCTCGCCACCTCGTACGTCAAATGCCCATGGGGGGTACACATCTCACAATAACTATATAGTACATGATGTAACACACATTAATGAGGCCATTCAACTATTATGCCACACTAGAGGAGGAAGGGAGAGGGTGTTTGTGCGGGAGCGTGCGTGCGTGCGTTTGTGTGTGTGTGTGAGAGTGTGTGTGCGTGTGTGAGTGAGTGTATGTGCGGGTTGGGTAGGGGGTGGGTGGTTGGGGTGGTTTGCATCACAAAACGTTATGGAGAGGACAGACGTAGTGGTATCAGGTAGATTTCGGTTGAGTCTAATCCTAAAAAAGATCAATGTAAAATTTCAAATACATTGTTATAACGCACGTAAATGATGGCAAATTAAGACAGGTGGATACTTAAAACAGGTGCTTGATTGAACCGGTTTGATGACACGGTCAACTACCAACGCACATGTCTGGAGGCGGAATTTGAAGGACGAGTAATGGCCACATTAGATTAGGCTTATGTGTGTAATCTTGTCAGTATTTACCTAGTTATCAGCGGATTAGATCCCACTCCGTCCTTCAGTTATTGGATACACATACACTTAAAGGACACATTTGGGATGTGTAGCTAAGGCTTATATTTGAAGAAAACCACCCGGTTTGTGTCAAATTGATCCCCGTGTTATCTGCACAGTGTTATTAGCTATTATCATTTGATCCTCATTACCCTGAGTCAAACTGTCATCGGACCTGGCAAAATACGACATTAGGTGGCTGTGTTTGGTAATACAAGTGTGTATTTCTTCACTATATGGCTGTAGGTCTCACTAAAACCTCGGGATTAAGATGCTTTCAAATTTAAAACTACAGTGTTCTTGTGTTGAACAACCATCAGTTAGTTAGTTCTAATTTAGTTACATGCTTATATCCAATTAAGTTTCAAGGTCGTCTGTCATGGTCACGTAGTCCAACTGCCTTGACTGTCTGTCCAGCATATATGTCAGTATTAGTATGAAAGGAAACCCGCTATTCCTATTTAAGTAGCAAGGGATCTTTTAGGGATCTTTTATATGCAGTTCCCCATAGACAGGACAGTACATACCACGGCCATTATTAAACCAGTTGTGGACACTGGTCAGTGTAAGTGGTGTACACCTAGCCATTGAGCCTTGCACAGTTCTCACTCTGGGTTGGAGTCGTACTGGGATTAAAAATCCCATATGCCACGAATATGATTCGAACCCAGTCCCTACCAGTCTTAAGCCCGATGCATTAACCACTGCGCTACGGGTGCTGGTGAACAACTATCAATAACCTTCCTACTTATACAGATATAAAGCAAATCTTGCATAAAATTTAATGTATTCTATATTTTAGAATGACAGACGTGTTTAGTGTCAATGTATAGTTAGGTCATCAACCGATATGTTTAAAACATTATTAAGAAACTCATTAACCCGCTGGATTAGAGATATTTTCATTCATAAGTTGTTAATTCATATCCTGAAAGACGTTCTGACGTGTCCTGAGCATTACAGCTAGATCTTCCGATAATGAAAGTTAATTATAAACTTTCACGTTAGATTGATATGTACTTTATTGGTGATTGACTTTTGCGGTTAAGTATTTGAATATTAATATTTTACATCTAAAATATATAATGAATATACACGAACATCAAAGTAATTTCCTTTCAACCATTTTTATATTATGGTGTCATAACATAGACACCGATACTCGACTTTTTGAGATAATATTTTATACACGTAGTGTGCTAACAAATTAAAGCTCTTATCTACGCTGTAGTTTTATTCTATATTTATTCGAACGGTATACTTTAAACATTTTGGAACAATCGGTATCTCATAACTTAATGTGTCTGGTATGTTCGTGTAGAACACAGTAAACCAAAATGCGGGTGAATTACAGACACAGCGAAACCAACGTTGTTTTATGTCATCACGATAGATACGAGACAAAACAGCTACAAACTGTAACATCTGAATGGTCGTCAGTGAATTGTTTGCTTTGTAATATTTATAATTTCTAAAAATTTCGCAGTTTGATTTTCACTATTTCCTAACAACTGTGTATTTTCCCGCTACATCTATTAAAGCTTAGTACAGTGAGGTTTTTTTTAAGACAATACTATTTCTGTCAACGTTAGCTACGGATGGGGACACGCCTTTTACTTCCGGACTATATAAACAGCTATTGCCTTTGAGGGAGACATTAATAACAATATATTCACTCAAGATATGCAGACTATATTTCATTCTGGTCAGACCCTGAGAGAACATGTCGTAAAAACGAGTAATACAATCATGCATTGTTTACCCAACATTTTGAGAAGAAGCAGGTTTCGAATTCTTATTCGCTATTTCATAATTCTTCGACGCTAAATGCATTGGAACGTCTTTGGAAAGGAGGCGCCGATGTCGGGCCTGGTGTATGGGTTATATTAATTTAATGTTATCTTATTCGAGCTTTCCTTAATACGACCGTTGAGAGCTAAATTTGCAGGAGAAACGTAAATAGTGTACTCTAGAAATCCAATGTCGTCTTTTCAGTATAATGTAGATTAGAATGGGGGCTCCTCTGATGTTAGTCTTTACCACTAGTGCCGGATATTGAAGGGAACACACCGGAAAAGATATCGTAAAGTAAACAGCAATGTGTAAAGGAAGTATATTTGTGGTGGCACAGAGCCGGAGCGGACTCTATTTGGCGAAAGCAGACGTCGATGGCTCTTCAATGCAATCTTCAAGTCTGTTCTATTGCCATTAGACCAGCCGTTGATCCGCGAGTCATCAAGACTTCAAAAGCCAAACACCACTCCGAACCATAAAGCAATATCTGTCTTAGTATTATGACCACTCTTTTCATCAGATAAGGGTAACAGGAGTTGCCGAAAACACGACCGTAATTATGAGCATTTGACAGCGCGATAGGGTATGCTGGGGGTACGCAGTACAAGAGGCATGCTACACTAACTGTCGTCTGTCGGGACAACATCTTTTGGAAACGGTGTCCGCTTTGTTTTATTTTTTTTAAATAAATCTTTACCATCAGTGTTTTGTGATCATGATATGCTGTATATGACGGGATTCGAACCTACTGCACCGATTAGCATGACATTTGACAATCTAGAACCGTAGACTATTTTGTATCACTGATAAGACATGTGAGGTGACAGTTCTACATTAATTTGGAGATGGTATATATCTGAACGTTTATCGGTATATCATTTTAATGATTTATCTAGGGAACGTCTACTTAATGGTGCATAATTATAGTGTATGCCAGAACAGTTTATATTGCGTGAACATGTTACATGTATCTGGGGAATGTTGACATAAATATCGTAGATGTGTGAACAGTTTATCTGCCACGAAAATATCATCTTAGGAGTGTTTACATATGGTGGGTATGTGAACAGTTTATCTCGGTTCAAAGTACAATCTGAAGAGCGTTTATATGGTAGAATGATGTGTGAACAGTTGGTGTCCGGTGATAGTATTGGAGAACATCAACACACAAGTGTGACTGGTCATGACACGTTTCAAGCACATCTGGACAATGTGTGATGTCGGTTTCCTCCACAAACATTCAGAATGGGCAAATAAAACATTATTGCAGCCACACTCACCGTGTTCACTATCCCATAGTCAGGATAACACACACCACGGAATTTGATAAACCAGTCGTGTACCACTGGCTGGAATGGAAAATAGCCCATAATATGTTTTGCGCTGTGGAGGATCGATCCCTCGACCCATCCCGCCACAGGCAGACATTCTACCTCTAAACTACGTCCCGATCCAGCAATACTCAAGTGCAGATCCAAGCAGTGGCCAAGGCGTCAAGTCCTTCTCTAGTGCATTTGTTAATTATGCTATATGTTATGACCATTGTAAATTTATTTCTTTTTCTGATAAATTTTAACCATGAAAACAAACAAAATATGATTTACGGAATAGACAAGGAAGAATACACTCAGGTCATTGTTGCCATGTCAATGCTGCTTGATGCATGTTCGCGTTTGATCTCACCGTCAACACTTTGCATAATTTACGTTTAGCCCCACGGCCTTACTAAACGTCAAGGTTATTTAAAGCACTGTTACTGTTTCAGCGAGGCATCAAGGTCGCGTGTTGATAACCTTAATTCGCAGAAAAAGAGTGCTGTGTAATGCAAAGAATGACATGTTGTATTTGAAAGTGACTAATGTGCATTTAATGTGTGGAGATATAAAACAAAGTAAGTTGATTAAACAGGCGTTCCTGTCACGGACGCAAGGGCTCGACTTGGCCAGAACTCATGCCCATGACAGGCGTCTGCTATAGCAGCTTGCTCTGAATGTAGACATTAAACTCATCCATCCATCCATCCATCCATCCATCCATGCATGCATGCATGCATCCATCCATCCATCCATCCATAACAGGCTACGTACCAATGAAACAATCCATGTTGATGTCTGTGTCCCAAAATGTTTTATTTATTTTATTTACCGTTCTAAGATAGATTAATGTCTCTACATCTACCGAAAATTTAAATGATCTCCCTTCCCAAATTCGTCCTTTAGGTGCAACGTGTCTTCAGGTAATCAGATTATAGTCACAATGTTTTCCTTCTTTTCTTTTCATATCATTCATGCTCAACTCCAATCCATGACTGGTCTATTGCAGGCCGCGGTGTGTGTTATCCTGTCTGTGGGAAAGTGCACTTAAACTATTACTTGCTGTTATTCGAAGAAAAGTACCCTATGAGGCGGTAGCGGGTTTCATCGGTGACCAAGTTGAAGTGTCGACATTACCGCGCGTTTGTCATCCAATAACCGCTGGTTAATAATCAATGTGTTCCAGTGGTGTCATTAAACAAACTGTCATCTTTATCTCAACCCCAATAATGGAACCACCGTCTCTACCCGTTCCAAGAAAAAATATTCTCCTCACCCAATATGAATTTGTGATCTGGTTTCTGTAAATAACGTTTAGTACGAAACGAGCGTGTATACATTGACACATCTTACTTTTCTTTAACTTTTCTTTCCAGCTGTGACTGCGGTCACTGTCATGGGCAACCACAAACATAGTACACACGTTTACACAGAGTAAGTCAGTCGCCAAAACGTCTGTGTTTGGCAACTATGCACCAAATATCTATAGCGGTTTATAGAGAACATAGAGCAAGAAAGATTGCAAGGCAAGTCAAGGCACTCAATGAATTGAGAATAAGACATCTATTCATATGCATTTCTTGTCAGCAAATAGTTGTAAACGGCCATACAATGCAACGACCAGGAACTACTCCTGGCCAGTCATAGTACTCTTAGCGTGCATTGTGGAGCAATATACTCACTAGATCGTATGATAGGAATTCGCATTCTTAGTCGGCGCATGACTACAATAACTAATCAATCATGACCACAAAATATGCAGTTTTAAGAGCCTTTTGTTATCGTCCAATATTCGACCTTTGAATGCTTGTCATACTCGTTTCATTATAATGACTATAAATCTGAGACATCTGAATCATTTAGGTTATGTATACTTAAGCATAACTGTGTGGCACACACTTTAAACCTTGGTTCTTTCGGATTAGTTAGTTATAACATTTACGTACTTATATCCAATTAAGGTTCAAGTACGTCTACCCTAGGGCCTGGATACGCAGTCTAGCTGTCTCGACTACCTGCCCACGACATAAGTTAGTGTTAGTATGAGAAGGAAAACCCGCTTATTATTACTAAACCGCAAGGGATTTTTAGATGCACTCTCCCACAGGCATGACAGTACATACCACGGTAATATCGTGCAACAGTCCGGTCAACTGCAATTCATTCCGTCGCTCGGCTATACATATTACACGGAATGAATTCCATTTGACCGGGCTGTTGGAAGATATTACCCATACCACGACGTAGTTGGATCTATGGTGTACACCCGCCCATTGATACTCTATGTATGTATTTATGTGTGTGTGGATGGATAGACGAATTGAGGGACGAAAGCATCGATGGGTAAATGTATGCATACATAAATGAATAGACGGACAAGATACTTGAGCATAGAACAACGAAATAGCAGAACACTCTGTCTACACCTGTAGTAGTTAGTATCGCAGGTATTTGTAAAACATACCTGTTTTCATTGTGGAGACATCTCTGATAGTGTTCTGCTGTATGCATTGATCTTCCATACATATTCCAATGTAAATAAACACTCCATGTCGCTTTGTGCCACACTGACAGAATGAATGCTATAGACGGAGCTACGGTTTGACCACAAGGAAGAAGCGCAAAGCCTACACTTCCATATAATATAGTCCATTGTACTGACGCACTTAAGAAAGCCGGCGACGACAAAATAATAATGATTTACGTACTCGACACATATTACGTTCGAACGCATGCTGCCGCGTAAGTCAAGTATAGCTAAGAGGAATAGCCACATATATGCATAACTCTTGTTCCACATCACCCCTCCTCAATCACAAAATACACGCGCATACCGAAAATAACAATTGCATGCGATAAAAACCCACAACGAAACATAAACAGAACCGAAAAAACGTAACATCCATATACAAATGAAGCCATATTTGTGATTTGAAGAAACCTGAAGCGTGCAGAGTGGTCTGCGAAACGAGGTTTACCATGTGGGTTAGGACGTTTGCCGTAACATGAAAAGTATATATTATAGGATTTTCAGTCACACTTTCTATACGTCTGGAAACTTTGCATTGTTTAACAGTACCAACAGATGCCATCAGCAAAGCATAAAAAAGCATTGAAGTATGCCAAGTCTCCCCATAACTAAATATATATTTACTGCAATTACGTCAATGTTTCAAATCCGTTGTGGTATACATTACTCATCATGAACTACATGTATAATACTTCTACAGTACTCACAAGATAATTATTATAATCCAACTTTAGATATAATTAATATGCACCTCTCCGCGGCCACTATAATTTATTTCTGCGATTACCTCTTAATTAAAACCTCTATGCTAAATACATTATGTTTCTGCTGCATAAAACGTCTTCAAAGGCACAAAGGTTGCATTGCAATCTTTACCATATAAATTCACTTTCAGATCGTTAATCTGTACAATCCTCTTCAGCAGCTCTCACGCGATCGTATTTGATTTCCGTCCCAGCCTTCACAGATGGTCACACACCATAACTATTAAAGATTGATGCACATGTAAAACAATAACATATCAAACATTAATGACCTATCTCGCTTATTTGCGGAAGTCCGTATTGAAGTAATACATGCGAGGCCGTCTTGTATTTCCCATGATGATGACTAAGACGGAAAGAGTCTTTGATCCTAGAGTCTAAGTTCCTGTCCTATCAGAATTTAATCCACTCTCGCCATTATAGATGCCACATTGTTTTAGTGCAGTACTTTTATGACTTAATTTGTCCAATTACAATCAAAAGTTTTCGTTTGCCTACAAAGAACAATCTTCTCGTTGTTTGGTGATCCACGTTGCGTGATGTTTGCGATAGCGGATGATTTGACAGTTGAACCCTTGTTGGTATCTGTGGAACAATGTGTTTCATCATGACACCGTCGTCAATAATTAAACACTGCAGATAAAACAGCTTCTAGACACGCAGCAGATCAATCTACCGGTACAGCATCTTTGACTGTGAAAACTAGTACATGTACGTACTTACTTTTAAGAACACATTAGGTTACTGGTTATGAGATTCACGATATACTCGTTATGAGATTTGGGGTATTACGGATTTGATACTTGTGGTATATCATTAATCTAACAATAAATGTATATACATGCAAAGATCAAGGTATATATATATAATATACAATGCAATTAATAAAATGTCGTATAAATTTCCCCCAGATCTCAGCTGTGTAATATAAAGTTTGTGGAAATGATCTACATCTTATAAATCAATATCCATTGCTGACAATGGTAACCTTTTCACGGAGAGTTACATGAGCTTTAGACGATGTTTAATATAGCAACCGTCATTTTGAGGAAAATATCACTATTTGCTAACGTATCCTATAAATATTTCAACCTTAAATGTACCATATAACAACTTATATTAATAAGCGCTACCTATAGCTTAGGGGCCGTGCATAAATGTCAATGTATTTCACAATCTGAACAATGTTCGGAAATCTTAAATGCCAAGGTCAATTGCTTATCAGGTAAAAATATAGTTCCATAAATGATCAATGTTTTATGTTATGATTAGAATGGGAGGGTGGGAGGGGATTAAACCCAATCTAAACTTTGCTCGGATTGTGAAATACATCAATTGACATTTATGCACGATCACTAAGCCGTCTTTCACGACTACTCGACTTGAGGATAGGTTGCTGCTACAGCGTACATCTGTAGTTGAGACCTCTACAACACCTACACAACTCATCACTACCGACTTGAGGATAGCTTACTGCTTCAGGGTACACCTGCAGTTGAGACCTATACAACACCTACACAACTCATCACTACCGACTTGAGGATAGGTTGCTGCTTCATCGTACACCTGCAGTTGAGACCTCTACAACACCTACACAACTCATCACTACCGACTTGTACGGTAAATTAATCATCACAATAAAGAACCAATATCCCCTCTATAACTATTTAACGTTCGTTGTCAATTATTGCCAATACGTTCAAATGCCATCTCGTTCGATCACATTTCCTACCCACGTGTGTATGCCACAGTTCAGCTGTAAGTATGACACCACTTGTTGATAAATCTATTGACAAACTTCCATCATATAATCACTACATATCGTCTTAGTAATACAATACCAGGTAGAAAGCACCATAAGGATGTATTTAATTACCACCACACGATGGTATATATGGAAGCGGATATACATGGAACAGGATACGGTACATCCAGGTTGTGTGTGTCCTGGTAGTCGGAATGTTAAGACTGTAGACTATCAAATACAAGGTGAATCAGTGCAATAGGCTGGAACGCTGTCACAATACATTGATTTGTGTATTTACTTACAGAACAGAATTTTGTACAAACATGCGCACGCAGATGCCACTTCGCTAAATTAAAGGATACACCACCATTTTAATGTATTCTCCCAAACTAATATAAGGCGAAATGCCTATAATAATATATTGTTACACCTGCACCTCTCCATAGAGCTTCAGTTTGTTGTTTTGTTTGTAATGCGGGTCTTACTGTGATAAAAATAGAACAGGGCGTAGATCAACGCAAGAGAGTCCCTCTGAACTTTCAGAGGTCGAAGGATCAATCCTCTTCAGTGCAGTCGTTGAGCTATTTCCAGTTTCAACCAGTGATCCACGACTGGTTCATCAAAGGTCAATGAGCGTGCTATTCTGTTTGTGTAAAATACGTCTTGCTGGTATTCAGTAAGACTAGCCTATGTGGCGGCAGTGAGTTTCTTATGAGACCATAGGTCTACCTTGCTCTTGCGTCTAACATCCAAAACCATCTGATTATTAATCAATGGGCTCCAGTTGTGTTGCTAAACAAAATAGTTTTCTTTTTGTGATAAAATCCGTTTAATAATAATGTAGTCAACCGTGACTGAATTGACATGATTCAGAATAAATTACTTAATTTTTTAAAATAAGCTTTTAATATTTTGCTTTCTACCAACGAAAAGGAATAGAGGTGCGATAAACATAATTATTCTTACCTTGCAAATGCTGTTTGCTCTCTTTACATGGATAATAGCTGTAGTCATATACCAGTAGCTACCGGGAAAAGTCTTCCGATTTTAACAACTTTCAAATTAGATTAATGTTAAATGTTGCAAACAGTAATTCGTAATTCCGTCCCAACTAACAAGAACATCTAATGAAGTAAAAACTAATCATAGTAACATGTCACGTACACTGTAATAACGAGACTGATTGAATTACCCCGATGTCGTGAAACCTTTGTGCATTAACTATAGTGGCATTTTCATCCATTTGAGCGCATTATACCAACGACTATATATAAACATCACCCCGAGCAATGATATATAAAGGCAGGTTTTCTATTTTTGATATGTTTTATCTATAAGATATATCGGTCTTTGATATTCAGCGCTAAAACACGTTATATGTACCGGTATTTATTGGAGTTCGAGAATTCCAGTTATGTCATGAAAATGTCTGATACAGGTGTAAAAGGAACGCAAGTCCGGCCGGAAGGCAAGTCGGGTAAAATCATAACCATATGGATTAAATAATAAAATAAATCTTTACGGAACTAAACAAATAGTTTGATCCATAAAACTAGATATTACCTACAAGTTATAGAGTTAATGTAAGAAAAAGCGCAAAAAAACTATGCGTTTTATAAAAGTCTGCATGGTTTGGACAAGGATTCCTAGGTATGTAGGTCCTATAGCATTATACATTGTGTCGGACCTATATTCCTACTGACTTCTGTTCCTATTACACCGGCATAATATAATTAGACGTGGTGTTCAGATAATTATATATGCCTATTACTTTAAAGCGTGGTACAAGTACGGTAATACGTTGAAACTAGCAACATGGCACAACTATTTCGAGGTTCCCCTGCTACTTACGTATTTGAGCGTCGAGTTGCTTGTAACCTATGTATTACAGTAATCTAGACGAAAAAACTGTATACACAAATACCAAAGGCAGAGTCTAAGGGATATTACGACAATGTCGAGATGACATAACATTGTTGCTTATGAATGACAGTTGAAGCAGTGATTATAATTCAGGCCCGTGCTTATAAAGATTTTAAAATCTGTCATCAGACTTTAATAAAGTCCCAGCTTTAAAGTCTAACACAACGTTAGTCTCCTACTGACAATACTTTAAAATAGAAAAACCCCCACACCAGTTACAAATTCATCTTAAACGTTTGATGTTTTCACCGTATCGACGAAAACATTTGAAACACGTCAAAGTAGAGTATTGCACCAGGCTTCATCTGTTTCTATGATGCGTACATTTTCTTCTGAAGTGTGTTCCTTTCTGGCAATATACAGAACGCCTGCCTTTAATGTTGGACAGGATTATGGTTAGCGTTGCAGAGATACGAATTTGGCCATGTCAATGTTTTGAGGTCGGTGTTGTCTGGCAGGAGTTATCATTATTTGCTTTATCTCTCATAATATTAAACCACAGAGTGATAAAACATATGAACAATTTAATGGAGATGGTGATGCATCCAATAATGCATTCTGTATCTTCTTGGCATCTGTGTGTTCCGAACAACATATCTCATACAGACAAGTGTTGCCCCTCATTAGATAGTCTAACGTTTTGGTTTATCCAACAATGGCACTATATAGCATTATCTCAAATCGATTGTTCCATATAATAACTACTTCAAACTAAAAAATTTGGAAACAAATATTATTTTTATCAATTTCCGTTGTGTGGCTTGTGTGCAGACATGATTTCAGTCGTTGCAGGTAACGATCAAAATAATCATATCTGTATCCGGATAACGTATCCGTGCCCATATCCGGACATAATTATGAGAATGCTTCCATTAAAACAGTAGAACGTACTTTGTTTCCGCATTCGTATATGTATCCGAGAATACCCGTATATGAATATAGCTTAAGTAATGCGTTGATACTGGTGTATATACAGTCAAACCTGTCTTAAGCAGCCACCTAAGGGGGTAACAAAAAGTGGCTTCTTAAGACAGGTGGCTGCTTAATACAGGTCATAATGCACTAAAATTGATGATTTGGTGGATAATTATGGTGACACTTTAAGACAGGTGGCTGCTTAATACAGGTGGCCGCTCAAGCAGGTTTGACTGTATTTATTTTGATGTATTT
>JAUTCZ010054263.1:0-10601 GCA_032273805.1 Melanodrymia brightae | reverse complement strand
AAATTCTTCACAAACAAATCACATCTGAAAAAGCAGCATGAAATGGTGAGCTCGTCCGGCGACAAACCGTTTGAGTGCGGCGACAAACCGTTTCAGTGCGACAACAAACCGTTTCAGTGCGACGACAAACCGTTTCAGTGCGGTGTGTGCTATAAATCGTTCTCGCAGGGAAATTCACTGCTCCGTCACATGCTGATACATACGGGGGAAAAAGCGTTTGAGTGCGGAGTGTGTGAGAAAACGTTCACGGAGAAACGAAACCTGCAGGCACACATGAGAACACACACGGGCGAGAAACCGTTTGTATGTGACGTCTGTTTGAAGAGTTTCGCTCAGAGTTCGCACTTAAAGAAACATCGCCTCATCCACACGGGTGAGAGATCGTTTGAGTGCGAGGTCTGCTTGCAGTGTTTCGCGCGGCGGTCATCCATGCTGCGACACATGCTCATTCACTCGGGCGAAAAACCATTCAACTGTGGGATCTGCAGGAAGTCCTTTTTAGAAAAACAAAACCTACAAGGACACATGACGGTACATACCGGTGACAAACTCTTCAAATGTGAGATCTGTAAAAAATCGTTTCTGTGTGATAGCTACACGATGAAAAAACATCTGTCCACTCATAGTAATGAGATACAACCTTCGTTCAAGTGTGAGGCATGCACGGAATCCTTCTCGAAAAAATCTGCCTTGATGAAACATATTAAGTTAATCCATTCTGATGAACGGAAATCTTCCGATTGCGATTTGAAAAAACATGTCGTCACCCATTCTGGAGACAGGAAAGGATACAAATGTGATATCTGCTTAAAGAGTTATTCCAAATTGTCGATTCTCAAACAGCACATGCGACGCCATTCGTGCGAGAAACGTTTCCAATGTGATATCTGTTTAAAGTGTTTCTCACTCAACTGGTGCCTGCAGCGACACCTGGTGGCACACACGGGCGAGAGGGCGTACACGTGCGGTCTGTGCGAGAAGTCGTTCTCGAGTAAACAGAACTTACAGCTGCATGTGATGATACACAGCGGAGACAAACCGTTCCAGTGTCGCGTCTGCTCCAAGTCGTTCGCTAACAGCTCGTACGTAAAGAAACACGCTCTCGTTCACTCCGGTGCGAAACGATTCAACTGTGATGTCTGCTTAAAGGGGTTCGTTCACGGTTCTCAGCTGAAGAAACATCGACTCGTCCATACTGGGGAGAAACCTTTTGAATGTGACGTCTGCTTAAAGTGTTTTTCTCAAAGTTCTCATCTGAAGAAACATCGACTCATTCATACCGGGGAGAGACCATTTGAGTGTGAGGTGTGCTTACAGTGTTTTACTTACACCTATCAGTTGAAGAAACATAGACTCATCCATACTGTGTAAATCTATCAGAGGTTTGTTCCCCCAGAGCTATATAAAAAGATAAAGTTTGTTTAACAGTCCTTGTTTATCTACATAATTGCATAAATTTATTATATGACTACAAACAACAACAGAAATCTCATTATATTACCCGGTATGTAAAATTGCTCTGTTTACAATATACGCATCGATCGCCAAAAATAGCCTTTTGAATAGTTGCAACACTGTTTAAGGTCACGCTATTGTCTGGAGCTGCATGCCTCTTATCATGTTGTGCCTATTTTCCCGCCAAAAGCATGAGCAATTCTCTACCCTCTAGTGCCCGGTGTAGCTAATATGCTACACAAATCTAAATGTTAATTAATGGCAACATTATATATAAATTTACTAACTTTCTCAACCAGAATTGATATGATAATTCGCTACCTAAGTTGTATGTAATTTGGTAATGCACAAGTTGCTATCTTTAGTTGGTTTGCTTTGATATTTCCAATGTGGCAGTCTGCGCAAGACTTATACATGTATCAACCGAATGTATTTATTTCAACATTAGAAGTTTTATGTATTGAGGTAGGAATTAATAAAGATGTTATGTTAAATGATGACACTTAAAGCATACATTCACAATGTATGCCTAGTTGTTTTGAAGAATCCTGAATTATAGCTTTTTCTAGTAATACTAATAGAAACAAAAAGAAAATTTGAATGCTTTAACTGACCTTTCTCAGTACTGCCAAACACCTGACGATGATCTGAAATAGAAGATAAAGATTGCAAAATATTTAGTACAGTTATGTGGTGAAATGCTAGAATGATGATTATAAAAATATTGAGAATTACGATAATGAAACGCATGAAAAATTATGATAAACAAACCCATTGAAAATTATGATCATGAAAATTGTGATCAAACAATGGTGTCTGTAAACAAACAAACTTTGTCTTTTATCAAGCACTTTCTGATAAATGTATATTCTTCACGAAAATAAATAATTACAAAACCTAAAAATGATGTGTTTAATCTATGTGTTGTAAGTTTATGTAGCTTTACTTACCGGTACCTTTGGAACCACTCTGAAAAATAGAAGAAAGAAAAACTATTAATAATTATATCCAATAATAAAGAATTTGCTTCCATTATAGTAGTTTTTATAATGCTAAATCACTCCCCCCTAAATTCCGCGGACGCGGAAAAATTTGCAGAATTTGCCTCACACTGCAGAATAATTATTCGTCCGAGGAAAATCAATTTTCATGCAAAACAGGTGCAGAATTCGTAATTTTATGCCGCGGAATTACATTTAATCACTGCAAAATTTTCTATGTTCGTTGCTTGCAATGTAAACATGAAATTTGCCGAAATATACTGAAGTTGTTCCGATTTTTTGGCTCGTTGTACTTTACATGTAGTTTACTGAAACCGCCGAAGACAAGTTCCACAAATACGAAATAGGATTCCTATTTAATATATAATAATTATATTAACATAATATTAATTGTTTGGAGGCAATACTAGTTTCTAAGTGGTATTTTCAGTTTATAATATAATAACATGTTGCAGAATATGTTGAAGAATTCCTCCAATTCTACCGCAAAATATATCTAATTTTACCGCAGAATTTTTTTTATTTGGCCACGGAATTCAGGGGGGAGTGCTAAATATACAAGACATTGTTACTGAAATCAGTAATTGTAATGATTGTAGGCCTACTGGACTTTGTCAAAACATTTTTAAAGTTCTTTTTATGCAACATAGCAATTCAATTTGACATGTGGTATGTCATGATTGTGAATTGATATGATTCAGTTGGGAGTGGGTGTGGTGGTGCGGGGGTGGGAATAGTGAATCTGATATTTGAGACTGAACCGGCCTCCGAAGCGCAGTGGTTAATGCATTAGGCTTAAAACTGGTAGGTACTGGGTACAAATCCCATTCGTGGCATACATGTATGGGATTTTTAATCCTAGTACCAACTCCAAACCAGAGTGAGTGTTTGGCAAGGCTCAATGGGTAGGTGTACTACCACTTATACCCACCACTGGTGTTACAAAGGTAGTGGTATGTACCATACTGTCCTGTCTGTGGGAAAGTGTGTAAAAACGATCCCTTGCTACTTATCAAGTAGCAGTAGTGAGTTTCCTCTCTCATACTAACACTAACTTAATTCTGTCCTGGACAGGCAGTCGATGCAGCTGGACTGCATGACAGACATGCTTGAACTTTAATTGGATATAAGCACATAACTAACTATGGACCCAACCCTAACATTTCAGGCTTATATGCTCTGTAAAAATAAATATTTAAAAAAAAACCAAAACAAACTTTGGAAAGGAGAGGGACCAAATAGATATTTAGAAAACTAGCCACTTACAAGTAGTGTCTGCATCATTCCCTTTTTCGGAGGTACTGGTTGACCACTGTTACTACGGACAACCTGTGGACCTCTATTACCTTGTACTTCAACATTGTCATACGGATTGTTTGTGTGCACACGTTGCTCTTGACCTGACATAACTCCTTTGGCTCTAAGACTTCCCCCTGCATGTTGATGGGGATGCCCAGGATTTGCTGCAGGCCGGGAATGTGTGACATGATCGCTATGAGAAACATGAGCTCCCGCTTTCCGTCCGTATGATCCAGCTGATCTCTGCATCTGTCCTTGAACTATGACAGCACCAGAATTCTGGAAATGAACTCCACCATCACTATGAATTCTGACCCCAGCTGTGCCCTTCGTTTGCTTTCCAGTAGTGGTTGTAATTTGACCTTTAGCTCCAGAATGGTTTGTAACTTGCGCCCCAGGGTGTCCTAGACCTTTAGCTGCAGGTGTGTTTGTAACTTGCGTCCCAGGTTGACCTTGACCTTTAGCTGCAGGTGTGTTTGTAACTTGCGTCCCAGGGTGACCTTGACCTTTAGCTGCAGATATGTGTGTAACTTGCACCCCAGAGTGAACTTGACCTTTGGCTCCGGACGTGTTCACAGTTTGATGCCCGGAGCTGCCAGTTGCGCTCGCAGCCAAAATTTGTGGTGATACCATGTTCTTCACATTGGCTTTCGAGTGAGTTATACCAACTTCTGCAAAGCAGAAACAGATATTATATACTGTTTATTACATATTATTAACATCACTTATTTTAAGGAAATTACTGCTTTAATATTGTCAGCCTAACTTGGAGAATGAAGTACATTACAAACTAATCCGAAAGAAGGCGTAGTAAAGCAACCTTGGTCAGAATCTGATGTGCCAAAAGTTATAATGGCACATAATACGATTTAAGAAAGAAACAATAATACTATGGGTTTTTTTTAAAACAAATAACTGTTTAACATTTTAATGGTATTTTTCTATATACCGGTATTTGTTTCTATTTCTATTATTAAGTGTTTGTGCTTTTATATATTTTTTCAGGATGTATTTTGGCTGATTATAGTTCTGTAAGTAGTCGGTACTGAGGCACTTTCGAGACGACAGTAATCACGTAATTTCCAAGTTTCAATCATAGCATAACGTTATTGTTTTGGACGCTAATCGAAACACAGATTTTAGGTCAAACAACGGTCTGGTTTATCGAAACTATGAACCTGGTTGCTTATAAGTGCCACTTATTAGCAAGCAATTTATCAATGTTCACCATTAACATTAGAGTCATTGTTGAACCTTGCACACAGAAAAACTGACAAAATGGAAAATGTACATGATGCCGGATGATTGTACTCTAAATAATGTACATATAAAATTACATTCTTCTTCAAGAGTATACCAAGTTAAACAAACCTTCTCGATTATACTTTCTATCTGGAAGCTCTGGAGCTTGGTTCTGCAAGATAAACATACAAATAGTAAAACAGGTATATAGGCTATTATTCGGGTTTCGTAATTTTCGCATAATCTTAAGTTAATCGTAAAAATTGCAATCAAGCCAATAGTTGCTAGTAGCGTTATCCAATAAAAAATATAATGCAAAAACAACATATCGCGAGTTAATCTATTTTTAGAAATACTGCTGTGTAATATAACAAATAGTAAAACAGGTATATACTATATAGGATATTAATCGGGTGTTTTAATTTTCTCATTTGTAAGTTAATCGCAAAAATTACAATCAAGCGAATAATTGGTAGTAATGTTACCCAATACAAAATATAATGTGACAATTACATGTAACTAGTTGATAAATTTTTGGAAATACTGCCGTGTAATAAATGGTTTTCATACCAACCTGCGAGTCATTAACTGGAGCTGGAGCTGGAGTGGATACTGAAGGTGCGGCTGAAACAAGAATGTTAAAATATCATCAATAACAGATTTAGGAGCAGGGCGTAGCTCAGCAGTAGTTCAGCGTATTTCAACGGTAGAGTCTGCCTGGATCTCTATGGGTTGAAGGATCGATCCTCCTCGGGGAACCTGTTGGGTCATTTCCCATTCCAACCACTGATCCACAACTGGTCTATGAAATGGTGTGCGCTCTCCTGTATGTGGGAAAGTGCACATAAAAGATCCCTTGCTGTTATTCGGTAAGAGTAGCCTATGTTGCAGCAGCAGGATTTCCTCTGTGACTAAGTGTCAATATAACCGTGCATTTGACATCCAATTAATAACCAATGTGTTCCAGAGGTGTCGTTAAACAAACGACTCTATCTTTTACAGATTTGGGCGAGACTCAAAACAAAATCAAAACTAGATGTGGAAGCTTCTCCGTTATCCTCGCCTACCCTACATGTACACAGTTTTATAGTCTGAAAACCTAAATTTCTTCTATGGAGGTCAGCGTTCAGAATATAGGTCACCATGACCGACTTTTTTGTAAGAGACAAACCGCCTTGCCTATATGTACCCACATACAGAACATATCGATACCGGAAGTAGTAGATACAACCTAAGTCTTTTTCGCATGCTCAAAATCTCCAGCCTTTTTCACATTCTCACAAAAAATCATAACTGTACTGATAATAGGATTTCTAAGGTCGTAAGTGAATCACAGATATGAAATTACAAATTATGAGGACATTTATACGTGTACAATAGATGTAACTGCCACATCCAACTTTCCTATGAGATTGACTTGCTGTCCATTACACGACTAGTTGTACATGTATTATTGTATATGGCAGATACGACCAACATGCAATCATAACTACAATGAGATACAATTTGCTGACTTCAACATGTCAGAAGAAGAAAGTCGTAAGTGAGTTTATTTAAACAATTAACTAAAATATAAATAAAAAAAAAAATATATATATATACAGTGTATATATATATATATATTATATATATACATGTATATATGACATCAAGCACAGAAATACAAAACATAATAATAAGTTACAAGTTATACAATAGTTAGATGTAGGTAAACTGCATGACCATGACAGACATGCTTATTGGAATTTAATTGGATTTAAGCCCATAAATAAGTTATAACTAACTAACTAACTAAAGCTATAACTTATTTACTTGCTTAAATGGATAAAAGCTTGCAAATAAGTTATAACTAACTAATTCAAGTTTGTTATAACTTATTTACTTGCTTATATCCAATTAAGGTTCAAGCATGTCTGTCCTTGACAAGTAATTCAGCTGCCTCGACCACCTGCCCAAGACAGAAGATAGTGTTAGTATGAGAGTAAAGTAAAGTTTGTTTTATTTAACGACGCCATTAAAAACACATTGATTATACATTAGCAGTTATTGGACGTCAGACGCATGGTTATATTGACATATGTTCACAGAGGCAACATGTTGATGCTTGCTTCATTTCTGTTTCTGAGAAAGAGTACTGGTTTACATGTAGTTCAATATCAAACTAGAATTCAATTCTCTTTTTATGTTGAGTGAGAGTACTGATTTAGTTCAATATAAAACTAGGAGTTAACGGTAACTCAAGGGTTGTTGAATAGCAGAACACAACTTGGTAAAGTGTACTTTGTTAGTCGATGAAAAAATTGACAACCTATCATTCCTGGGAGAGGAGACCTGTCAACTCTCCTGTTTTTCTTAGAAATCTCCTTATTTTATCATTCTCCTTTTCTCCTGCCCAGAAGGAATTTTCTCCAGGGAAATCAAAATTTTCTAAGAATACCAAAATTCAGGAGTTTCCTATTTACCTTTCAAAAAACCAACATTTTTTCCATTTTAGCTGATTTCTGTTTTCGACATCATTATTTGTAAACAGTTGAAATGTTCTGAGTGTAGAGTTTTTTAAATCATTGTTTGCCAAAATAAGAATTGTGGGATATATGGAGTTATAAAATGGTGTTTTATTCTCGCGTTAAGTTTGCTGTCATTATTGTGCCCACAAAATGTACACATTTGTAAGTAAAATGATGTTTTAAGTGTTTCTATATTTTGTAACACAAATCTTCTGTTTTTTGGGTCATCCGTCTTCTATCATGCCAGCGTTCAAAGTTGAAAGGTCTGGCAGAGTAGTTTTACACCTATTCCTTTTGATCTAAACAATAACAGCTTCTTCTTTAGGAATAAGACTAAAGTGAATTAACGAGAGCTGGAACTTCTATCAGTCAAATGTTAGTACATGTATTATAAGGAAGGATCTCAAGCAATGGTCTTGCAACATAACAAGGATATGGAGTAGCAAGATTAAATCTTAAACCAAGCATGCAGGGAAGACATCCCATTACCAGGGTGACCGAGTAACACTCAAAGATACCTGACGGAAGGTTGTAATTTTCATAGCTGCTCGATGGCAAAATCAGATTTTCATACTCTACTGATCTCTGGTTATGTTGCTTTTGTGTTGCCACACAAACTGTATGTTCTTGATAATTAAAAACAATTTAAGATTCAAAATAACTACCGGTGAGCGTTATTAAAAAGGAAAGCAATTAAACAATTTATATGATTTCTCCTGGTCTATCTCTCGTTCTCTCCCTTTATTATTATACATGTCCATACTTCTATTATTATTGTTTGACATATCTATGCAAATACATGTACGTCACTAGTTATTCAGCATATCATTTGTAAGGTAATTTTAGGGCCCCATCTCTAACATTACCAATTTTCTGGTTTACAGGTAATACAAAAATAAAACATTTTTATAAAAAATTATACAATTTATATGGCGACAGTTTCTCATTCAAATACCCAATTCAAAATAATGAGTCAAATACAAATCAAACAACATTCTACGTTGCAAGGCTCTATGGGTAGCTCATGGCACCCCCACTTTTTAAGGTTCTTGGTTAAAATGTTTTTACTATATAATTTTCACATGTGGGCCCCTACTTTTTGTAATGCTGTGCATCCCCAGATATACTGTTTTCTACTTTAGTAATTTTTTATTTTTGTTTGTTTGTTATATACTGTAAACCGTGAAAAATTCGCATGCATTTAATTTTCTCATAATTCGCGCCCTATCTCAATTCACGAAATTTATAAGTACGCGTAATTTTAGCTTATAATGTGCTTGCAATAAGGCGATGTTTGGTCGCGAAATTTAAACGTCGCGAACATGCGCTTAAGGGCGTATTCGCAAACAAAAACATGTCACAATATTAATATGATTTACAGTATATACATTTTATATTAATATAAATGTTTACCTTTTTTGCTCAAATTCACAGAACTGTACTCCGTGTCGTTTATTACAACTGGGACTGGACTTCCGACAGCTTCTGGTGTTGGTAATCCCGTGTTCCGGTTTACCTGGGAATATACGTTTTCAGTAACGTAAGCTACAGGTTGGCTGGCTTGAATCTTCTTGTCAGAAGGTGCAGCACTGCTGATCTGTGATTGGTTGGTTTTAGTTGCTTCAGAACTAGAAGACTGAGGTGCAGCCATTTTAGTTTGTGGATTGCGAGTTTGATGTGGTGTACTCACCACAACTGCCGGTTTATCATTGTTTACTGTAATTATAGTCTTGAAAACTTTTCCACTATTTTTAACTGTAACATTTTCATAAGACTGTGTAACTGGGACAATGTTCTTTTCAGACGTTGGAATCTTGGTTTTGTTGTCTTTTGCTTCCGTCTGTTGTGCAACTGTTTCAGGTTTTGCCTTAATGAAAGGTTTATCTGCAACTTTTGCGACTTTTACATCAATGCTCTCAGTCTTCTTAACAGATTCTGAAAGGTATATTACAAAACTTTAATATAAAAGTTGGTTTAATTTAAAGTTGGTTTATTTAACGACACAACTGTAACACATTGATTATTAATCAGCGGTTACTGGAAAAAGTTTGTTTAACGACACCACTGGAATACATTGATTATTAATCAGCGGTTACTGGAAAAGGTTTGTTTGTTTAATGACACCACTGGAACATATTGATTATTAATCAGCGGTTACTGGATGTCAAATGCATGGTTATATCGATATTTGGTCACAGAGGAACCCCACTGCCACCACATAGGCTACTCTTACTGAATCAGTAAGGAATCTTTTATGTGCACTTTCCCACAGGGGAAAACACCATGACCTTTGATGGATCACTGATTTGAATGAGAAATAACCCAACGGGTCCACTGATGAGGATCGATCCTATCACCTATCGAGCCTCAGGCGGACGCTCTTAGACTCTTTACCATGTTACCACAGACAGGACAGGACATAAACAACCTTTATCATACAAGTTGTAGATCACTGGTTGGAATAGGAAAAATTCAATTATACCAGTGATTTAAATACTGGTTTGTTGATAGTAGGTATACATCACACATCATTATTAACACTAATAAAGAAGTTTGGAATACTTGCCTTGATCACTCAGTTCACCTGCATTGCAATATTCCTGTAAATATAACAAAATCAATATAGAAACAAAGTGCTGTGTAATTTGACCTCATAAAGTGTGGGTATCAAATATATATATATGTGGGTTTCAAGTGCAATTAGGCAATATAAAACCTTGAAAATAAATAAAAATTTGTTAAGAAAATGTATGTAGGATATTAATTGTGATCACAAGAATAAACTGACAGTTTATTGGAATATGCACAGAAATTGGAAAACTTCAATGTATATGTATGTATTTAGACCTACCGGTATATATATATATAGAAATTATGGCAGTTTTATGGCAATATTCAAGCAAAGGGTTAAAACAATCGCAATTAAATAGAGAATAACTGGTTACTGACATTGGTTATCGGCTTTATCTTGTGAAGGTAAGAATGGGGAATTACCCATTCGTCCTGAACAGGATAAAGCTGATAACCAACGTCATTAACTGGTTATTATCTTTATCCTGTAAGCCAACAAATGATGGGTTAATTAAGTATTATTATC
>JAUTCZ010054252.1:0-10603 GCA_032273805.1 Melanodrymia brightae | reverse complement strand
AAAGATCCCTTGCTACTTATCAATTTGGGGTAGCGGGTTTCCTCTCTCATACTAACACTAACTTCTGTCCTGGACAGTCAGTCGAGGCAGCTGGACTGTGTGACCAGGACAGATGTGCTTGAACCTTAATTGGATATAAGCACGTAAATACGTTATAACTAACTAACTATTGTCGCTATATCTGTTCCAGCAACTCTACAACTAGTGTGTGTCAAATTCAATAGATGCTGACCGTATTGTCAGCTTAATTTGCATTTTAGTAATGAAAAACAGGCTTTAGAAGCAATATAAGAAATAGAAGACTACACTTTTGCCTGTTAGAGATTGTTTTTATCACAACTCATGTTTTCCATACGTATCTAACTCGCTTTCATTCATTAGAAACATTCATTTGGAAACAACTTGTGAGATAAACCATCTTTAACATGCATTCGTGTATTATTCTCTATGACCAGTACAAAGCTTTAGTGAAATGATATGCATGGTTAAACAAAACCCTAAACACTGTACCTACCAGTAATCAACAGCATTATAGTGTTGTACATGTATATAGAGAAAATTACATTAATGAACAGTTCATATTATATTTGTTATATAAGTTCCTACAGTTCTAATATTCACTAAGCAAAGATTTCTTGTCTGTAAGAATTTGCAACAATTGTCATAAAAAGTTTTTGAATTGAACACAAGAGCAGTATTATGGAAACATGACTACTCAGGTCTTCAGAATATTAATATACTGATTCGGTGTCAGTTTCACATGATACATTTGAGCTTGTAAAATATTTATTGCTTTAGTTATTTTTAACCATTTGACTAAAGTATCGAGTATCGGATAAAAGACCTAACAATGTAGGGTGTGAGATACATATACATTTCATTCTATCTATGTGTTGTTACAGCTATTTTTCCTAATCTATATTACTGAGAGTGGGTTGTAGCTCAGTGTAAGAGCGTCTGCCTCAGATTCAATAGGTTGACAGATCTATCCTCCTCAGGGGACCCATTTGGTTATTTCCCATTCCAATCAGTGATCCACGACTGGTCTATGAAAGGCTATGGTGTGTGCTATCCTATCTGGGAAGTGCACATAAAAGATCCCTTGCTGTTACTCGAAGAAGAGTAGCCTAAGTGGCAGCAGCTGGTTTCTCTGTGATCAAATGTCAATATAACACCTGTTCACTGCCTATGTTTCTGGGGACAATAAAATCTTTGAAAAAAAAAAGAAGAAAAAAAAGAAATGTCATTATAACTGTGCGTTCGACATCCAATAACAGCACCACCTTCATTAACCAGTAGAGGAACACTGGCTGGTGTAAGTAGTGTACACCTACCCATTGACACTTGTGAAGCATTCACTAGGGTTGGAGCCGATAACACAATTAAAAATTCCATCGCCTCGAGCAGGATTAAAACGCAGTACCTACCAGTCTCTTAAGCCTCGTAGTCTAACCACTACACTACGGATACAGGTTTACCTAGAACAGAACAGAACAGAACAGAACAGAACTTTATTTCTCTCAAGGCCACAGTTCAGTGGCATAAAAGGCATACATTTTCATACATATACATATATACAATAAGAATATGTTCTCGTTTTCAGATTCAGTCTGAGGTGGTTTCACTGACTATGTACACTTGTGATGGGAGGAATGTGTTGGTAGAGAACTTGAAGCGGGATAACATGGTGCAGATACAGATTCCAGTGTCTAGTGGAAAGGTTAGAAATTCTTACATGTAGGTTATCGTGTTCAGCATTACAGAGACTACTGTTAACTTTCAAATCACATGTACATCTACTACATGTATACAGCAAACCTATTAACATTATTTTATGTACATGTACATTATGGTAATTAAGATAGTGTTCTGTACCTAAATTTTGTTGAAATTTTAAAATCTAGCAATTAACATTATACTCGTGTACTTTGGACACTTGGCTGAAAACATAAATGTACTGTTAAAAATATTTTTCTAATTAATAATTTTGCGACAAAATATTCTTTATTTGCTTCTAAACCTTCAAAGATTTATCTTTTTAATGCCTGTATACACTTGTTAAATATACCCAGTAATATACATTGTACCTGATGTGCAGACTATTTCAAGTTAAAAGTTTTTAAAAATTGTTCCACTAGGACCCCTGAAAAAAACCTCCTTCCTATTTTTTCAACAATTACTACCAATTTGTCTTTCGTAAATGTGTTACAACATTGAGTATTTTTTTATTTTTACATAAAAATTAGTAATATTTTTACATGTTCATACTCATTCTATTTTACTTCTTAAACTAAATCGTTATCATTTTTCTTTTTGTACAGAAAAAACATTTTCCCAAAACTACTTTACAGAAAAGTATGATGAACATTCACCAGTTCAACATGACTTCAGAGACAATCAAACAATCGATCCACATCGCTATAGAACTAGACCCTGTAGCGTCTGGACGGATGTTTCCCATCTGTTTGCTTATCAGGTTTGTACTTACAGCAAGTAATTAGTCCGTCAATATAATAATCACATTTCACAATTAATTCCAGTTGGCCACAGTATTTGTCCAGAGTATTTTTGTATGTAAAATGGTCTGTTTTAGCGAGAAATAATCACAGAAAATATCCTTATACTAGCACGCACTGTTATGTTTTGAAGCTTATTGTTGTGTTATTCCTGCTGTATTATTGTGTTAACAGGTTTTGTTTAGCTCGTGATGATGTTTATTGTTGAATCTAATGTTTTCGTCTCATCATTTGGACCTAATGGATAATCGTTGCTGGATGGACGAGTGTACCAGATTACCATCTTTAAAATGAATTGTGTGTTGCGTGGGTGTACCTGATATTTTCGCTCAAGCCTACACAGAATTAAGGTGAGCAAAGGCTCAGGTGCGTCCACGAAATCACGCCTCAACAGAAGACAATCCATGCTGGAAGAGATCAAATTGAACCAATAGATGAAGTATTATTGGTAGATGTTCATTACAATGTTCCAAGACATTCAACAATATAAAGTTTGTTTGTATAACAACACCACTGAAACACATTATTTATTAACCAGCTGTTATTGGATGTCAAATAACACTTTTATGAAAAAAAAATTTGGAGCCGTTCTTAGCTGAGCATAAGTGCGTCTACCTGAAGCATGATAGGTCAACAGATCGATCCTCCTCAATGGAATTGTTGGGTTATTTCATGTTCCAACCAGCGATCCATGACAGGTCCATCAAAGATCATGGCATGTGCTATCCTGTCTGTGGGAAAGTGCACATAAAAGATCCCTTGCTGCTGTTCGGAAAAAATGGCCTATGTTGCAGCTGACATCCAATAACTGCTGATTAATAATCAATGTGTGACATTTTTATGCAAATAAACTTTATATTTACATTAAATTTGATCCACCAAGCATTGCCTGCGCGTAAAGAAATTTGAAAGAGGTTTCTTGTTCGTGTTTGGGATCATTGTCTGAAGACTTGAATGTTTTTGATGGATGCGCCTGAACTTTTCGCTCTTACCTAGAGAGAAGTTAGGTGAGCAAAGGCTCAGGTGCAACTAGGAATGACTAAAACAACACCAAGTGGACACTTTTTCAATTGGACACAGAAATTCTACAGACAATTTCAGCCGGGCAAATGGATCTCGCATACTTTTTTTCCACATTTGTGTGTAGCCTTTTTTGGGATTAATTATAAAGGCACTCTCGTGAGTGTTAAGACCGATGCCACCCTACATGTACAAGTGCATCTAATGCTATTTTTGTTGCATCTATCTTCAAAATAAGAAACTGTTGACATTACTCTTGTGACGTCACAGCTGTGTTTGTCAGAGGTGCCTGAAATTTTAGCTCAAGCCTGCTTTAAAACAAGGTGAGCAAAGTTTCAGGTGTTTTTGATGTGCATATTTCAACCAGTTTCACTTCAGAATGAGGTATTTTGTATTTATATCTTTTTCGTTAATATATATGTAATACATGTACAGTGTAACCTGTCTTAAGCAGCCACCTAACGCAGTAGCAAAAACTGGCCTCTTAAGACAGGTGACTGCTTAATACAGGTCGTAATGCACTAAAACTGATGATTTGGTGGAATATTAAGGTAACCATTTAAGACAGGTGGCTGCTTAATACAGGTGGCCGCTCAAGCAGGTTTGACTGTACTTGGTTTTCCTTGTCATATTTGTATTTTAATGGAAATTTCCATCGTTTTTTTCTCGTATTATCTCATTTCTTTTCTGTTTATATGCAAATAAATTTGTGTATCACCCGTTTATGGTACTTTTCATGCCAAAATAATTAGTGTTTCTCTTTAACATTATGTTCCAGACATCAGAATAGATAGACGTTAAACGATGCTGCCTTGCTCATTTATTTTGTCTGAAGAATTCAAACTTCCTTACCTTTCAGTTTAAATTCTCAACCAACTCCACAGAATTACAACTTGAAGTATAACTTTGAACCAGGATCTGATCAGATGAAGTTGTTTATGCCTTCTGGTACATTCAATTGTAAGACTTTGTTCAAATCTTAATTTAGCATTGTGTAATTAATTAATTAATTAGCATAAAATGCCTATTTGTATTAAATAGCTCTAAGTATATTTCCTACAAAAAATTAGCAATGCATATTATGATGTCACGCATCTATTACGTCTTTTCAAATCTCTTTTTTGGTTACTTGAGCCTAAGGCTCATGTGAACTACAGTTACAGTGTACATGTATTGCCATCCACTTTCGTCTGTCATTGTGTATCGTGCATAAACTTTACACATTTTCGACTTGTCCAAAACTACTTGAGCAATTCCAACCACATTTTGCGTGAGTTATCCATTTGGTCCGTCTGACACCATACCCCTACACTACCACCACCCGCCCCACCCTCCCCCGTTCCCCAACGGTGCCAAAGGTTAAATGAAGCCAATTTACTGATCTATCAAAGGCCATGGTGTGTGATATCCTGTCTGTGTGAAACTGGACATAAAAGATAACTTGCTTTTATTTGGAGAAGAGTAGCCTACATGTATGTTGCGGCAGTGGGTTTTCTCTGTGGCCATGTGTTGATATATAATCGTGTGTTTGACATGCAATAACCGCTGATTAATAATCAATGACTTATGTGTTCCAGTAGAGTCGTTAAATGTACAAATTTGATCTTTATCCACAAATGCTATAACCCGATACATGTAGTCTTCGTATATGTAAAGGTCAACAGACAGTTTATCTAATTTGTGAATGTCATTAATGTAGGATTCCCTGTTTGTCTCTTGGGAGAGAATGAACTTTACTAAGGTTTATATATAGAGAAATGCATTCAAACTCTAATTTCTTGACATTACTATAATTGTGTGGCTAACTTACATGGCACATGGAAAAACAAATTTGGAATTTTTGTCATTCTGGCCCCAAAATAGCCTTCTTTCCGTGAGTGGTACATCTGTAGGTGGGTCAACAATTTACTCAGGTGACCGATTAGGCTCATGGGTCTCTTGTTTACACAAATTAATCAATTTGTCACTAATGATATTTATTTTATTACACTGTATGTAATCTATTTTGAGTGATCAATTTCATTTCGTGAACTGTTCGACACATTTTTAACTCGCCCTAAACTGGATTTTATTTTAGCCAATTTTTTAAAATTTGGTATATTTTCTTGAAAAATTATGATAAGTGTCTTATTTTTGCAAAATCTAGTATAACATGTAACCATTCTGCCCAATAATTCTGCAAACATTTGTAACCAATCTTCCCAAACATTTTCTTACTGAACGGGTTTGCTATGACATTTTATTTAATTTTGTTCATCTAATATAAAATGGATTGTTAATGTTCTTTTGTATCCTAACAATAAATGCTCAAGCATTGTATTTGTTTTTTTCAGTAACTGGAATGTATTACATGGGAATTGTTGACTGTACGTACAATGCTGGAAGACTTCGTAAAGGGCAGATAACTGCACGCAACTACACACTTAAGCTATGGTTTGGAGACTGCATGTACTGGGATGAGAAGTCACGAGACTGGAGCTCAGCTGGCTGTCAATCAACTGATCATAGTACAACAACAACTATACACTGCAGGTAGGTTTTCACTAATAGAATGTGTCCATGTTGTGGCATATTACATTTAAATGTGACCATTTGAAACAGCGGGAGAAAAAGTTTACAGTGCGTAGTATGGGTAAACCTTTTTAATGCCTATTTGTATGTATGTACTCATTAAACTAATTAGCGGTTTTGGAGACTCCTTCGTCTTCTCATTAAAAAAGAGCCTAGAAAAAGAAACCCGCTCATATTAAATAATTAAAGAAAGTTTAATACAGGTATTTTCATTGCCATATATAATTATGTAAGTTATATTTTATTATGGGAAACATATTACAGTGGAATCCACTTCATTGCTTACTCTAATTTAAAAACAAATTAATATTGAATTCACTATTATACATTCAAACGGGTACAGTGCATGTTTTAAGAGGCCACTTGTCGATACTTCTTTGGGTGAGTGCTTAGTACAGGTTGATTGTATAAATTATTTCACTGGAAGTATAAGTTACTGTATAATCTATTTCACTGGAAGTATAATTTACTGTATAATTTATTTCACTGGAAGTATAAATTACTGTATAATCTATTTCACTGGAAGTATAAATTACTGTATAATTTATTTCAGATGCAATCACCTGACTGCTTTTGGTGGCCAGTTCAAGCGAATAGTTAATGATTTGAGTTTTACTGATGTGGAAAACTTCTTTGCGTAAGTTGAATAAAGATGATTGTTTGCCATGTTGTACTAAAATACAATTTTAAAATTATATGATTTATTTTGCAGATTTTTATTAATAGTTAATTTATAAAAGCATAGAGAATATTTTTAGGTTAGATGAGTGATGACAGCTTGCCTATTTAGCGTTTTATGATTGATTTTTTTAACATGATACATTTATCATGAAACAAACCATATTTCCAACAATTATGAATAGTTATTAATCTGTTGATTTTCTCGTTTTATCATTGAACCAAAATTATCCTATCCCTCTTAATCCAAATGCTTAATACATTTTTTTCTCATTTGTTTTTGTGTTTTCAGTTTGAATCAAAACCCAGTCACTATTATTCTGGTTGGATCGGTTTTTGTTATTTATTTCTTCCTGCTGTACATTTGTCGACAAGCAGATGAACACGATTCTAAAAAAGGAGGAGTGTTGCACCTTGCAGATAACCATGGAAACGACAGGCAAAAATATGAAGTTGTCGTAGAAACTGGTCTTAGACATGAAGCAGGCACAACAGCCAAGGTAAGTTATATAAGTTGTTGTGCAATGTCAAACGATTATTTTTGTCATGTTTAATGCGTTGTGCAGCATTTGTTATTTTTTGTTGATGGCTGCTTGCAGTAAATTTCAATGTATATTGTTTGTACAAATCAGAATGACTGCAGACAATGGCACTGGCAGGCCCGTAGCCAGGATTTTGAGAGGGTGGGGTCATTTAGGCTTATGGTGAGACACGAAGTGCATCACACGAGGGCGCGATATAAAAATATTGAAAAATAATTAAAGTCACCGGTATGGGAGGGGGTCGACTGAACCCCCATTGGCTACTAGCCTGATGTGTAATAAATAGAATACACAACTCGCTACTCGGCAATACTGTTTTTTCAGCTCCCTTTTGTATCAATACATGATGTACTCTTCATGTATTAATATTTACACAGAAATGTTGACATGTTTTCAGATTAGCATCATAATACATGGTGAAGAGGGGATGTCTGAGACAAGAGAACTCGTCAGTGATGATGACAGACCACTTTTTGAGAGGAACTCCAGGGACAAGTTTATAATAACGTGAGTACATCTACATACATTCATACGTGCAGGCACGATCTCACGTGCGCGCACACACACATACATACATGTACATACATTCATGCATGCCTGCCTACACACACACACAAACGCGCGCACACACACACGCACACACACACATAAGCACACACACACACACACACACACGCACACACATATTTCTGAATAAAAGAACTATGGACACAAAGCATGATTGAGTTCAATAGATGATTTTGACAAACAGGAATATCTGTGTTCATTATCTAAATACATGTAGGATTCAGCACAGTATTTGAATTCAGCAATATATCGATTTTTATTACACCATGGTTAGTGATCGAGAGATAAATGCATCTCACAGTGTGTGGGATGACATTTGACAGGTCACGACCTCTGATCAGTGGTACAATGACTGCGTACTGATTGGCTATTGACTAGTCATCGCTGGATCTGTGTCTGCAACTAGTGCATGTCGATTCCAAATTGCAAATTATTGTCCCTAATATTGACATGTAAAATTAGTAAAATCAGACATATATAAAAACGTTTTTGCCAAACTGTTTCCTGAAAATTAAGGTTTAATTAAAATTGCAATAGATCACTGGAAATCAAAAATCAAATTACCGTTTTTATTATGTATTCTGTTTTAATGGTTTTTTTTTTAAAAACTGCAAGAGCATTCAATGTTCTAAACATGTAATTAATTTCTTGCATTCAGTATTCTAAACATTAAATACATGCAGAACTCAAAAAAAATTTTATTCCAATTACATTATTTATTGTGATGGCCTTGTTTGTGTGCAAAAAACAAGAACAATAATTACAAGATGGACTGAGTACTTCCCATGATTTCCATTCTGGAGTAGCTGGAAGGGCAGGGTTTCCGGTGTTCATTAAAATAATTGCTTTCAATTGTTACTTCAGGGTTGCAATTATAACAAATCTAACTTGCAGCATATTCTTTGATATAACTGTTTTTTATTGATTGCTGTTCTGTAATGTACTGTTAGTTGTGATTTATTGTGGCAATAATTTAGAAACATTTACAAATAATTACAAATGAAGCTATAATATTACTCATTGTCAGTTATAGTTTATGATCATTGTCTTCAAATACTAGTGAATTTCATTTAATTGGGGGCAAAACATGGTTCATTGCAAGTGGGTCTGCATTACATGTAGGTGTGTGAAGTCAAAGAATCCATCCTCAGTTGACCTGTTGGGTTATTTTCCATTCCAAACAGTTATTCTAAACTGGTATATCAAAGATCATGGTGTGTATTATCCTGTCTGAGGGGAGTGCACATAAACAAAATCCTTGCTGCTACCTATATTTGGTAAGAGTACATATTAGGCTATGTGGCTTAAGCCGGTTTGTTATGAGGCCATGTGTCGACATAACCATGTTTTTAACATCCAATAGCCGATGGTTAGTAATCAAGCCAACAAACACTTTATTTAATTGTTTCAGAGGAAAGCGCGCATAACCTATACCTTGCTGTTATTCAGTAAGAGTAGCCTATGTGGGGATGGTAGGTTTCCTCTATGACCAAGTGTCAATATAACCGTGCATTTGACATCCAATAACCACTGATTAACAATCAATGTATGCCAGTGGTGTTAAACAAACAGACTTTATCAATGGTTTCGTTTATTAACCGTTTCAGTGTGCCAGACAGCCTGGGTAAAATATGGAAAGTTCAGCTTTGGCACAACAACTCTGGACCGTCTCCTAGCTGGTACTTGAGTCACGTTCTAGTCAAGGATCTGGCGACAGGGCAGGTGTTTTACTTCATCTGTGAGAAGTGGTTTGCAGTGGAGGAGGAGGATGGAAAGGTTGAACGAGAAATCATAGCTTTAGAAGGAAATCTGGGATTTTCAAAGGTATTTTTTATGTTCACAAAGATTCCACAAAACCTGTTGTACTGAGTGATTGGCCTAAATGCATATTACTTCAATTATGACGCAGAATTATACAGTGTTATTAAAGTAATAATTTGTTAAAAGTGTAAGTTATTCCAGTGACTGCCATTTTAGAGGATCAAGTGCACAAACGTCTTTCGTAAAAAGAGTGAAAAAAAAAGCTCTTGAATGTTTTTTTTTTTTACAAAAACATTGAGAAATGTTAATTTAATTATTTTTAACGGTATGTATATAACGTATAGAAAATATTTATAACAATATAAAGATAAGTTATTGCTAATATCTGCTGAGAACAAGCGCTTTTTTCTGCGTTTGAAGATTTTACAAATGGCAGACACTGATTATCCCAGCCAAAATTACATTATCAGTTATGGTTATCAGTGTATGAATTAAATTAATTAAATATTTTACCGGTAATTATTTATGCAATTAAGTTTTGTTTTCTGTGTGGTAGAAATATAGTTGTATAAATTGCGTTTAATTGTTGAAAGTTGTCATGTTTACAGGTGTTCTGGGCTAAAGGTATTCGCTACATGGCAGACTACCACCTGTGGATGTCCGTCTTGGCGTGTCCGTCATACAGTCGATTCACGCGAGCCCAGCGTCTAACGTGCGGCCTCACACTGCTCATGTCATACATGTGTCTCAATGCTATGTGGTACCAGACTAACGAAACAGAGGTGAGCTGACTTTCATGTTACACAGAAGTAGAATATTTATCTTTTTACCAAATATTAACTTATGGTTTATAAAGTGTAAGTGCTAAGTGCAGGGTTTGCGATGACGCGTAAATCACGCGTATTGACGCGTTTTTGGGGACCCGTGACTCCCACTTTCATTGTGTAC
>JAUTCZ010054241.1:0-10603 GCA_032273805.1 Melanodrymia brightae | reverse complement strand
TCGGTTATTGAGATTACGTATGGGAAACTAATTCAATGTGTTATGGTATTGTCAGCCGAATTAAACACATTGGAAAATTTGGAACGTGGATTTTTAGTACGGGAATCCAAATAGATTCCTGTGTTTCATTTACGGGAATATTACGGGAATCGGTTTCCCGTCGAAAAACGAGCCCTGCAGTGCAACAGATTATGCATTGTGGAAATTATCACTCATACCAGTTTCGATCTTGGACTCTTTAACTTTAAAAATGGATGTTATACAACATGTATGTATTTTTCTAAATACGTTTTGTTTTTAGCGATAAAATAGGTAGTCGGTGGAAAAAATTAGGGTCCGTCGGGTTACCCTAAACTCACCTTTTCTTTTTTTTTTGGCCTTAGCAGATTTTGCCAGTTTGACGAAACCGAAAATTTCCATGAGTCGCAAAGACGAATTTCCATACTTTTTCAAAACCAACTCGCAAAAATGTTAACAGTTATCTCTTTTCACTAATCCGTAATCGGGATTAATGCAATGAGACACAGTGACCGTGTCACAGCCAGGTACCAACTGGACGAATTAATTATCGGCAAGCCGCATACTTTGATATTGATCACTATTCATTTTGTTTCCATATCGGATTCATTGCAGCCAACCGATACAAATAAAGATAACAAAAAGACTTATGTGTTTATTACTGTCAAAACATTGGTGTGGATTGATTGCCATTTTATTAATATTAGGCAATTAACTCGTCTCATGCACAAAGTTGTCTTATTTTGAGTTTTTATGGGGTGTAGGCATGTATTATGCCGGCAGTATTGCTATATCAGGCACCCAACAAATCTAGATTATAATAACATGCGGACAGCATACTTGTACACTGTTCTGAAATAATATCTGTATATATATTACAATGAAAGTTGAACTAAAATGATTGTATACGATTTACTTTCAATCCTAGAAATGAACTAATCTTTGTCTGGTTTTATCTAGACTACCTGTACACGTTCTTTGTTTCTGACAAAAGTAGACTGGCCATTTTAGTTTACTACAGTATCTGTTACTCTAATACACTTGCCATTTTTTAAACAACGCTTATAAAAAAACAATCCATTGGAAAACAGCATTTTTCAAAAACGAAAATGGTATATCAATATTCAATTATAAATAACAGTCCAGAGAAACCTCCAAATTTATGCAATGTAAAATGTACACTGTTGAAATTAGTTGCATCATTTTCGCCCACAATGCATTTTAAAGTCAGGAAATGGCTATTGAATAGGAAGCATTCGATTGTATTGCAATTTTCACTGTCACTGATGGTATAGGACTTATGTGACATTGTCCACTTTTGCAGACTGCTGTATTTAAACGATTAATTTGAAAAATTTATAACATACTGTATATAAAGATCTGAAATTTCATAAATAGTGATAGCGAGAAGGAAAACTAATTTATGATATACAAAAATGACAAAATCACAATTGTTTCTCTTTTAAAGCATTACAAATGATAAAATATTTAATTTCATGAATGATTATTGTAATTTATATAAAGGTAAACAACCAATTATTTATTATAATCAATTATCGGGACATCACAATATTAGAATCTGGTATCTCTCTTCAGTCTGAGATATTGCCTGCTTGTAGTATACATTTATGGTATTTAAATATAAAAAATTGTTCACTTTTGTTTTGTTTTTTTAGGTTGACTATAAAAATAGCCTGATAGAATGGATAAGCAGTATTCTGTCCAGTTCTTCACAAAGTTTGTAGAAGCGATGCAGAAATTCTGCCGAGACTATCTTGATTTTGAACAGGCAGTGGAATTGAGTGGCTACCTTTCTCTGGAGATAGACAATTATAAGAAGGAGAGATACATTCTCAGTGAGATGGTTCACAACACTGGTGACGTCATCAGTGAGAGCTACTGTGTGAAAGCTTTTAAGACTATGAAACGTTTACCACCAAAGTCTGACACTATTCTTAGAGACAATGCCAATATCAGAGCAGCAGGAGTTGCCTCCTCCAGAGATGTAACAATAGACCTCAGACACAGTCCAGAACCAATGTCTCCACAACATACTTTTCGTCAGTCATCTGCCTTCAGACATCGCAAATCTAATTCACGACGTTCAGTTGCAAATGTTTCTCTGTCACCTTCTAATCGGTATGTGTCTGGTCAACAGTCGTCACCATCAATGTCACCTTCTAATAAGAGAACTCATTTATCGTTTGCAGCAGGAGCACCAAATCAAGTTTTACAAAAACAAACAGATGTGTATAACGTGCCTTCAGAATCACATTCATCTGAACATAACCCGCAACATCTCGAAATTCAGCCAAGACAGTCCGTCCAAATATCTTCCAATCAAAATACTCCTGTGATTGGTGATGAGGTTAATTCAGAGTCAACCAGTTTTACATCTGTTAAGGGTGATGACCAAACATCCGAAGTACATGCAAAACGTCAAAAACGAAGCATTTCAGATTCGGAAGATTCCCCATTCACTAAAAAAGGTGCATGATTCATTGCATATATATTAAAGTATATTGTCTTAATTAAATTATAAATGTGTGTTTTAACTAAATGTAATGATACACTTAAAATATTTAGTGCTCCGAATATCAACCTGTGTGGTAGTAGTTGTATTTGTTCTGTATTCATATTTACCTGAACCGAATACACAAGTTTTATCATTTAGCGTCAAGTATTTCGCCGATAGCAATTGGTTGCTAATGATTAATTACTGCCATTGGATAGCTACCTAATCATGACAAAAAGTATACTTAAGTTAATGGTAATTACATAGACTAAGGCGCTGATGTTATCGTTAAATCATTAACAACAGTTACTAATTGTCTGGTGCAAATTGTCTTTATCTTACGTAAGTGGCATTTGTTTATTGTAGCATAAAATCTTGGTAGTACATAGTCCTTGGCAATTACCATACATGTGAAAAAAACAATTGCAATACCACTCAGTTAAATCAGTAACAGACACCACAACACCCTCCCACCAGATCTACATCATGATCATTGCAAACTAAATTTGGTGGAAGCTTCATTCACCCACCGAAATCACAATTGGGAATTTGGTCGTTGTAATCACCCCACCCCAGTTGAAGTTAACAATTTTATGCTAAATGGCACTAAATTTCCCAGTCAACATTTCACTTTAGGCATCAAGTCAAAAAACAAATATAATCCTGTATGGATTTTTTTAACCTTTTAAACCACTTTCTAATTATTCAGAATTGAAAATTGTCGTACTTAGATGTACCTGATTTACATGATTATAATTTCTATGGTCTGATTCCAGATAAAACAGATGGTGACTTAGATTCCCTTATAAATGCTGCCACAAGTATTGTTCCTGTTTCTGAAGAAAATGTGGACTCTGTGAAAATTGTTTATGATCCGGAAAGCAAGCAGACTTTCAGTGACTCTGTTCCTAGTGATAGTCCATCAGCTTCCCTGCCAAGTGAGAGCATTCGTCTGCCTCTACCTGACAATATTCACATCAAAGAGGAAGTGAATGATATTGTCTTACTGGACAGTCCAGACAATCTTGGTGATAATTCAGACCTCGCTCAATTAGAAGTTAGTTTCGGTATACCAGGACCAGATGCCTCAGCTTTATGGAAGACAGAGATGCGACCATCAGTGGGTCATCCCAGGTTTTCACAGGTACAGTGACATTTTCCTTGTATTTCTTGAATCTAATGTTATGTTGGCACCAATTACTTCTAAATATATTGGCTTTCGATTTTGGCTACTACATGGTAAGCCATGTATCTTCAGGCTAGACTTCCATTACCAACAAAAATTATATATGTTTTACTCGGCAGTTTGTAAAAATCATGCAATTGACTTAAAGGATTAAATGAACATAAATGTACTTGGCTATACAGGCTTCAGTTTATTTGAATTATTCAACTCTGTTCAGGCTGCAAAATTACCGGGTTCGCATCGCAAAAAGCGATACAAAATCTTGCGATCGCGATGCAATATTTTTACTCATTTTATAAAAGTGCTAAGCAAATTCCAGTAGTTGCTTTTCCATTCTCCATCCAATAGGAAAAACTGCTAATCACAATTTTAAAAACAAATTGCACCTTGCTGTTTTGTCACTAGATACTTCTTACTCTGCACCTGATTACTCATATTACTATTTGATTCTTTATACACCCATCTTGATAGGACCCATGGAATATTTTTAATTTATTCAACTGCGAACAAATGTTGTACAATTATGTTGACTAAAGCTGTCAATCTTGTGTCTAGAACATTTACAGTTGACACAAACGACATAATTGGGATCAGTTGTGGATTCTGGAAGAAACCTTAGATATATGACATTAGTTGTGTAGGCATTCAGAGTATTCTGATAACATGCTTATTTCACTAGGAGTACAGCAGACTATTTATAGCAACAAATTTATGTCTGTCCCCGCAACTTTTGCTTCATTTTCAATATATTTTATAACTAAAACATATCTTTTCTTATCATTATGAAATTTGATAGCCACAAGTTGAGAATGTTATCTGTTACATTGATGCATACACAGTCTTCGCCTAGAACAAAACCAAGGCGAGCCAAAGATCACTGCTGAAATGGTGCCAGAGCCTTAGCAATCACTTGTTAAATGTATTACAATTAATTTGCCAAAAATTTTATAATTTAATTGTCATTCTTTTTTTTAGACAAAAATATCAATTGTTTTATTTATTCTATACCCTTGAGATATGTTTTAAAAAAAATAATAAGAAGTAAAAAAATGAGACAAGACCTTAAACTTACCTATTTGTCCAGATGTGTGTGGAGGTTAGGTCAAGCTATCGCTCACCTTTCCTGGGGAAGACCATGCATATTCATTGTACAGCATAAAGCTGCTGCCGTTAATGTACAGTATTGGTGCCGAAATAGCATTAGAATTTTTAAACTTTGAAGGAAGTAAAATAAAAGATGAATAAAGAGCTCTGCATTTATACAAACCACAAATATATGAATACACATGGGCAGCATGGCATTTGAGAATGTTGCTAATTCAATTAGTAGCAATGCAATTGTTAATATTCAAGCACATTCATCTACATGTACTAGTGTATACAAAACTGCTGCATGTACAGGTACTGTTTTGTTGAAAGGAGATCCAATGGCTGGTATGAAAAACAAGATCCAAGTTCTCTAAGCTGCATTTTGTCTTGATTTGCTTACTCCTTTTAATAGAAAGTAAGTTATGACTAAATTAGTTTATTCATGAAAACAATTAAAATATTAATGTGATAAATAAAATTTGTTTTCATTCCAAAATGTTCAGGTGAAGCATAGACACTACCACTATATACATTATTGGTATGTAATACCTGTAACTGTTTAAAGTTAATGATAAAGTTTGTTTGTTTAACGACCCCTCTGGAGCTCGTTGATTAATCATTGAGCTATATGATCATTGATGTCTCATTGTGCTGCCTTTGCTTATAAATTTTATCAATTTCAGTGCATGCCAAAGAATAGTACTTTAAAAAACCACACATTGATTATAAATCAGCGGTTATTGGATGTCAAACACACAGTTATATTGACACTTGGTCATAGAGGAAACCTGCTTTCATCACATAGGCTACTCTTCTTCGAATAACTGCAAGGGATATTTTATGTGCACATTCCCATAGACAGGCTCGCACACACCATGGTCAATTGGTGTGGAGACTATTTATCCATGAAAGTTTTGCTCTGGCCAATTTTTTAATTGCAGCCGGGTTGATTTATACATTGCATACACAGAGTTCAAATGTCCAGTGATAGTTTGCCCCTTTCCATAGGATGTTTCCCCGTTGATGATTACTGGTGACTACGCAATAATGGTGATTTTATTTCACTAATCACAATACTATATTCAAATACATGTAGTTCATTGTGCACATGCCTATATATAGTTCTACTTGTAATAATAATATATTTGCTTCCTTCAAAGTTTATTGTGCAAAATTACATGATTGATAGTTGATGCATATAATATTATAATTTATATATATTATGTTTATGAATGTTATGTGAAAGAAATTCCTGTATATATATACTGGTATTAGGGGTCATCAAAAGTTTTCTTAGTAGCACAAAGAGTACTACAGTAGATTCCTCTTATTTGCATATTCATGGTGCATTAAAAATGCATGCTATGACCAGTTTAGCTGAACATTTATTAATCATTTGGACATAAGGGAGTTTTCGTAATTAAGTGAATGACCCTGGACAATGCCCATTCAAAACAACTAAAAAGTATTTTTCCTTCACCATAGACATTCATCAACAGATCAATCCATTGTATTACACATTATTTTGAAGAAAAAAAACGTATTTTCAGACAGTAAATTAAAATATAGTCAAAATTTTGCTGATTCAAGAAATTTATATGTACCTAAATAACCAGAACATGGACAATTTTCTCTGCAGTTATTGATTATATTTTGTACTGCTTTGGGAGCAAATGGTTTTGTTGCATTAAAATATGCATATATAAGCAAAATTTTACACTATAAAACAGATATGCAAATATATGGAATTCACTGTACTTTAAGATCCCCATATCCATTAAACTAGTACATGCATAATGACAGTGATTCAGCCGCTTAGTCTTAGTCTCGTAGAACCAACTATACTGAAGCTATACTGAAGGCCTTTGCTGGTGATTTTGTAGTTGAGACCAAAATACATGTACTGCACACAGGGCACTGGTGTAATTGGTGTCATATTTCTTTCGTTTTCTGCCATGGACAAGCAACGTGTGGTGCCGCGGTGGTGCAGTCTTTCTGTGTCAGATATACATGTATGGTACAAAGAATGTTGGGATATGTTGGATGCGTACTTCAAAGAATATATATAAAAATGAAAACATTTGAGGATGCAAGCAATGTACATGACTCACACTCCTTTCCGTCATACTCTTTGTACTATTGTGAAAATGTTGACCCCTTAAAATACTCATTATGGTTGACTAATTAGTAATCACTAGAGTCGATGTTCCAGAAATTAGTGTAAGACATAATATACGGGGTTTGTCAAGTTTGTAACACCAGTACATACAAACCACACATGAAAATTGTCGCACAATTCCGGTTTTACACTTTGTTTCTTACATTTAGTTTTTTTTTATACATTGAGCTTTTATTGCCAGTCCTTTATTTAATTACAAAAGCATCATCCATGTCAAATTTGTTCACTTTCTTACCTAGTTCAGGGTTGTGCTCAGACAAAGTTGAGTGCTAGAGTTGTTTGGGGAAGGTATAAAATTAGAATACGTAAATTGTCTGAAAACATCAAGATTGGTAAAACTATTAAATTTGATAAAGTACTCAACGTTTTTGTATAGTACTCAACGTTTTTGTATAGTACTCAACATTTTTGTATAGTGATTGGAATTTATACTGCCAGCACCCTCTTTGGGAACAGCCCTGCAATTACAAATGTATGATTGCCCTGTTTGCCATGCTTGTCCAGATTTACCACTGTGCATAGAGTTTCCTAGATGTAGTTTGTGAAATGTCGTACAAAATGAATTATTGATCGAATTTAGGATCACTAAAATCACTTGTAAGAAAGAAAATGATGTCCGGTCACCCCTGGCAAGTGCAAAATTTAATGAGTTGGGCAAGTGAAAACATTACCTTGATTGAGTCTGCTGAATGTCGACAGAAAAACCCCCACCTTTTTTAGGTATGTTGCACTATTGTTTGTATTTATTAATAATATCAAATCTTATAAAACAATAGCAATAACACATGTTTTTAAAGTGCAATTTAATCATACCACCTAGAGCTATGAAATTAGCCTGTCAAAAATCAACATCAAAGTGTTGATCATGTGACTGGTCCAATGGGAGTACACTCGGTATGAGTAATGGTAAATTTTATGCAAATTTTAGTTTTGAATTCTTCACGTTTGAGCAAGGATTTACAGAAAACGAGAAAAAGAATATAAAAATCTCTCCAAGCCCTTAAACCCTGGTATAATAAAGATATATTATCAATGAATTAAAGTGATGGGAGTCACTTTATTTCATTGAAAACCATTTGCTACATTTACTTGGATGGAGTTTGACGTTCAAACATGCAGTTTTTATACCTGGCTTATAATGGATTTGGTTTAGGCAGTGTGATATCAAAAACCAAATTATATTTTTATTTCAGTTTCTTGATCTTTATGAATGGTGTATCTGTAAACTGAGTTTTAAAAATGGGCCCGATATATCCTTAAATGCAGATCTATTAAAAATTTTCTTTTTAACCCAAATATGTTGTGGAACATCGAAAATGTGTTTTTCATTAATGTGAAAGAAGATACATGTATCAATAAGAAAAGTTCTGTGTAAGTTTTATGTTTCACAGGAATTTCTGTCACTTATTACACATGAGTTTGTACATGTTGTATTAAGTACTGTGATTATGTTTTACAATGTACATATATACTCAGCAAAATAAGGTATTGCAGACCAATGGTAACAAACATCAAACTATTTGGTCAATGAGGTACACATTGTATAATTATATTGTTTGTTTTTTCGTTCTGTGATTCTTATAATGTTTGCTGAATATACGTACATTTGTAATTCTATTTTATATCCTTTGTTGTATTTGTACATGCACATACAATTTTTTAACATCTTCATTTATCCTGAGAATACCATAAATAGTTGAATAAATAGAAACAAAAATATTACGCATGATGATTCATCGCAGACTGTGTGTATATTGTTTAAAAGAATAATATTATGTACCAAAACTGGACTAGTGATTAGTTTTTGAACAAGAAGGTGTAAAAATACAGTTTTACACAAGATCCAGGATTTTACAACATTCTTTGACAGCGTGATGTATGAATGTTTACAGTTTGGAGACTCACATACAGTATCTGATCACAGTTGCATCAGTAACAGGGATATCCAGGTAAAGAGTGTTCTTTAGACACATTGTAATGTTCCAATGCCTACCAGATTAGCTAGTTTCCTCCAAATCTGATACACGAGTATTGCAGTACACTTATGGAAAATCGATTTCCTCAATACACGCTGGGCTTTTTCCATAACCTATATCGGAAATATTTGTAAAAGGATTACCAAGTGGATTTGTCAGCGTTTCTGTTTATAACTATATAACCCACGATTCTAAAAAACTACTCTAAAAACTCTTCAGCTGATTACAAATCATGATGTCGGAAATCGAAATCGACCAAAATGTACAAATTAAAAACTGCTTGCACATTTAAACCATTTTTAAAGCTAGATATGCATTTGTATATTCTTAGAAAATTGTGATTTCCCATGAGAAAATAACAGGAGACTCCTGTAGAAAACAAAATTATATGATCGTAATTTCTTTGTTTTGCATACAGAAAGTCGCAAAGTTTCAATAGGAAATGATTGCGCATGCAGATGTCAATTACCGTAATTGGTTGTATGTCGATTAAATGTACGATTCATAAATGTGCAAATAGAATTATTCAAGCTATATACATTAATATATAAATACACACAAACATTCTTATATAATTATAAAATTAATCGACAAGTCAATAATCTTTACTGTAAAATAAGGTATTTTTGTAGGAACTTAATATTCGCGATTTAAACTTTAGTGAGTTACTTTATTACCTACACATATACTAGTTAATTTTAGTATCCAGTGAAATATAATGTATGCGGAATTAATCATATGAAATCTTTATTAATGCCTTGTTATTGAAACTTGTTTGTTGCAAACAGAACAGTGTCGTTTAATATGAGAAATTCTGATACGTAAAAATTATATTTTATCATGTACAGAGGAAATCGAGTCGTTTGGTTTTATCCCACTCAGATCTGCGAATGATTGCGATTGAAAGCATGGGGCAATGGGGGTTTTTCAATTTTATATTGACCAATGTAGGCAGATAACAAATAATAGGCCTACACCGATCAGAAATTAGTTGTACACTAGTACCCTGTGTATCAGTAATAATGCTGATAGTTTTCACTAGCCCAAAACAAAAATCCACTAACAAAGACTGAGGGCTAGTGAATTTGGCAAAATCAGCATTCCTTATATTGAACAATGAAGGCAGAATATTGTCTGAAGAAGAATCCGAATTCATAGTCAGTCGACAAAATGAAGGTGGAGATCTGTAAGAAAATTTTGGCGAACTTGACATCGATGTACATAGACTTATAGACTCTTTAAGTTCATGTTGCCTTGGAAAGAGAATCACAAGAGACGTGGAAAAGAATTTGACAGAGTTTATATATAAAAGTATTTTCTACAAAAAATACAGACATAACATATGACTAATGTGCTAAAACATATACCACCAACATAACCTGTGTAATCCACAATTTCGATGCCGTGGGTATTGTCTTAATTGCAGGGGTTGTGCAGTAATAAATTAAAATATCACAAGACACTCGGGGGAGTATCCTCTATTCATTCTAAACGTTGTAATCCTATTTGAACTAATTTGCTTAGTCAAGTTATCTACTTTTTTAACAGACATATCTCGTTAAGCAGGGTTTGCCATGGATAGAAATTTTTGGGAGTCAGTGTGACTCCCATAATTTCAAAAAGGGAGTCAACAGGAGTAA
>JAUTCZ010054230.1:0-10603 GCA_032273805.1 Melanodrymia brightae | reverse complement strand
GCACTATCCCATAGACAGAATAGCACACAACATGGAATTTGATAAACCAGACGTGTTTCACTGGCTGGAACGGAAATTAGCCATTAATCACATTTAACTATCATTAGTGGAGCTCAGATTCCGGGTTTAATCAAACTCTGTAAAGTAACAGAGTCATACGAACGAAACAAAACTCATCATCGCTCACACAGGGTTGGGGGTTGGGGAGTGGTGAGAGGAGGGCTCACATGGATAGAGAATTTCAGATGCTGAAAGGCAGTTTAAAAAAAGTTATGGTTCTGTCAAGTTGAAATTATGGGATTATAATAACAGTGTTTCTTTGGTTGCGTACTGTGCGAACTGTATGAAGCCATGTGTCTGGACAAAACTGACGTCACAACTTTCAGCTGTTTTCTACAACCAACACTGTAAATTAGTTGTGTGGAAATAAAGCAAAGATTGTGGCCACAATACTAGAGGTCTTTATAGTCATTGGAATATTGCAACTTTTACCCGTGCCGTAGTGAGAGCTGCAGTATTACAGTATGACAGCGTACACATATCGTATAATTTAACACAAAAATTAATCCATGAAAAATAGGGTTATATACTAGTTGTATTAGAATTGTATGTCATACATGAGTAATATGTAGAAAACAGTATTTGTTTATAATCCTCACCTTAACAGCGAGCAATTTGCGAGTTGTTTCCGATGTGTCTTGATTATCAGATTTACTCATTTCATCTGCAATACTAACAACCATCTTTGTTACACATAGACAGACACTAAACAAAAACAGTTTTTTATTGCAATCAAATTCATGGAGATGATTTTTTATTTATTTGTCCAACAACTTTTCCGTGTCATTTTCGTAAGTCTCAAATTTAATAGCAAAAAAGGCATATACTACAACTTTGTAAATATGGCGGGCTACAAAAGCCAGGGTTTAATCTACCATACAATTTGGGGCCGGTTACCGGCCTCATTCCCAATCTGAAATTATTTTTTTCTCAATTTTGAAAAACAAATTTTTTATTGTGACATAACACACCTGACTTGGGATAAAAAGTTTTTTTCTTTATAATGGGCAAAAAAAAAATGTGGATAATTTCTCAGTCCAGTGTTTCCCTACAAATTTGTGCACAACATATGTCGTTGAATCCTGAAAATCTACAAGAATCAAACGAAATTCTTTCCACTTCGTCCCTTTCCTGTCCTTTTCTTTGTAATCTTTTTGATTTTGTTTACAAACTCGATGTATAAAATTAAAATGGACACTAAATGTCACCTGCTGTAATCGTCCGGGTCGCAAACGACCGTCACTCGACAATGATTCTTTGCTGCAGCTCTCAACATGGTGACGCCACCTAGTAACAAATAATAAATAATTAATTATTTAAATATAATTACATTTCTATTGTAATCATTACAGTTTAGATGCATCTGATTGGTCCAGCCTTTATCAACGCATTTTGTTCATTTCTCGATGAACGTAAAAAATAACGTCGTTAAGGAACTATTCCACATTCGAGTAATGTTGTACTCTTCCTGTTGACTGCGTTAATGTTATTACGTCAGAACATCCGATGACGTCATATTATTTTAAATGTGTTACTTTGTATTATTGAGTGTTATTGTGCTAGAACCAAACAAAACATTCAAAATAAAATACTATCTTGTTTGTTATGACTAATAAATATGTTTCAAATTTAATTATAAGGATTGACTCTCATTTCTTTTAGATTCATGGAAGTATGAACAAAAAAAACATCCGCAAACTTTTGTGTGAATGGCTTTGCCGATTCACACAGTTTGCGGATGTTTTTTTAGTTCATACCTCGATGAATCTAAAAGAAATAAAGAATCATTCCTTATAAAACTAGCACCTTTTTAGAATATGTGTAATATGGTATACGACAGGGATGGAAAAAAAAACAAGATAATTATCAGATGGTAATTTGTTTGTTTTTCGTTCGGAAGTTTCTATGAAAAGTTAAGGCATGCAGACCCCACAATTACCATAATTGGCTATTACCAAATAAGGGGCGGGCGAATAATTATTTTATTTTATTTTTTCACTTAGATATGCAAACGATTGGAGTTGAAAGTTGTCGTTTGTAACATAGGTCGATTAGAGGTTGGTCATGAATACACATATGGCTAATGACACAAACTTTATTCATTTTCTATTCTTAATCCTTTTAGTGTCATGTTATTTGACTCTATTTAGGGCTATGTTGATATAAATTATGTAAATATACAACTTGGATAAAGTGCGAACCATTTTTACAAAAAAGACTACTGTAGCTATGGTAAAGACATGTTATTGCATGTGTAATAGTAACACAACGGAAGTCCTTTGTGACAATTATTGTAATACATACAAATAACCAGACTATGTTAAATAATGTTCTTTTTTCTTGAATCAATGGCTTGCCCATGTTCAGATAATATCGACATTCCTCACCTAAAACCTTTTTGACTATTTTTCTCCACTTCCACAAACATTTGGAAGAGTTAACAATTGAGCCATTGCTATAATTCCTAACCTTTAACCATCTTGTTTGACTATAGAAATCGTGACTGCATCAATTATTTCATTTATTCACTGATATATTGAAATCTATTTAGCCTCATTATGAGGCATTTTCATTTTTGAACTTAACATTCACAAATTACGATTATCTATATGGTTTATTGGTGTCTTTTTCTTGTTTCTGACTGAATTTTCATAGATAAAAGGCTGCAGAATTTGTTTTAATTATTGAACATCGATCAAAACTTTTGATAAGTATTAGACATGTGTTGTGCTTTGCATTTGTAAGCAATGCTAAATCATTGAAAGACAACAATATGACTTATTAGTTTATAACACCCAATAGCGTATGTCTTTTTTCGTACCGGGGTGTTGTTAAAAATCCATTCATTATTAGTTTATAAATTAATAAAATTTATTTGTTTGTTTGTAGCTGTGAGATCTGACAGAATGAGGGGCGGACGTAACAAGTTTGGGCCGATGTACAAGCGTGACAGAGCGCTGAAGCAGCAAGCGATGCGGCAGCAGCAGTCGTTAGTGGCACACTGTCAGCTGCGGCTTGCCAACGGGATGTCTCCCATTCCAGGCTCGCCGGAGGACATCAAACCAGACCTCATGTTCATGTCGTCCAACTCAAACCTCTCACACCACAGCATGAACTCTTCCCCATGGCCCATGACACACCCGCTGAGTTGCCCCTCCCCACCAATCCACTCCAGCATCGGCAGCCATTCGCCGCCAATGTCTGGTCTTTCCGTGTCCATCGCACATCGCAGCATGACGTCACACCACGATTCGTACTCGCACAATCCGACCTATCCAACAGTGATCGATGCCTTGCGTAATTACCAAAGTTCACCCTTTCATCAGAATCAGCCGTTCATGGCCATCATGCCTCAGCTAGTGGCGGACCTCAAGTCGGGGCTTGTGGAAGAAGGGGAGGTGAAGCGGAAGCTAATGACATTTTTTCACAATGAGTTTGGACATATGGACATTGCCTCGCACCCGATTCAGTTTCTGCACATGCTGTGTAAGATGGTCGATCAGTTGTTATTCCTCATGGTGGAGTGGGATCGCAACTCATGTGTGTTCAAGGAGTTGAGGGTAATTTATATTTTTCTTTATGTACAGAACGGTCAAAACATAATTTAATGGGTCAGATATTTGTCTGTACCAGATTTACTTTTAGCCAATATTTAAAAAGTTGAGATATTTTTTCACCAAGATGTTTAAAAGAGGCTAACTTGTGCAAATCATTCCTACAGACTGAGCCATAGGCTGAGCCATGATTTTGTGCTAAATATATTTCATCTTTATTTATAAATCTAAACAATTTTGACTTCGTGAATCTGTTGAATCCTCATTATAATTACCACCTTTGTTTCTTAATCACTTAGTTATGAATGTTGTAATAATCAAGAATCAATTTTGATCGGGTTATCTCCCTTGTTTAGCTGTAAACTATCTAAACAAGGCCGGGTACGCACTTGGGATTTTTTTTGACTGGCCAATCGGGCCACTCACAGCAACACTTTGACTTGCCCGTACAACTTTTGAATGGCCCGTGACCGAATTTTGTTTAAAAAAAACCTTGCTTAAATTGCACTTTAAAAACATAGCCGAAATTTCCCGAATACGTAATCAAAACCGGCCGAGGCATTCCGAATGGTTTTAGACTGATCAATAGACGGGGGAAGTGGTCGCTATTGTGTCCTATATGGGTTTGGTTGCGCAGATACATGTACTAATACGAAACCAGTTGACAAAATTAAATAGGAAATAACTTTCCGATCCCTTACAAACATTAGTCATTTGCATTTTGATACATAATACAATACGAGGAAATTTTCGGTCGCCAGGCGGGTGACACGTAATAAGATTTTGACTTGCCCAAGGCTATTTTGAGTCAACATGGGCGACCGGGCGACCGTAAAGTGTACACCGTGGTTATGCAACAAAACAAAACTCGATGTGGAATCACAGACGGTATCTCAGAACTGTTTTGCACACAGAAACATTCCAAAACATCAACCGTTTAAAATGGGGTAAGAAAATCAGTGCACTGCCTTGAAATTTTTGATCTTATGCTCAGTAATGTTTGTACATTTGTGTATACATGTATTACATTATTTGAACAATTGAAGTCCAATGTGATAATATGATCAAACGGTCACAAATATAATGTAAAGGCCAGACACAGATTAACAGAAATTATATGACTAATATATATGATTAGATTAATACTGCTAATACTGTTTAAGATTAGATTAATGCTGATATAATTTAAGTTTAGATTACTACTCATACCTTTGCTAAAATAATAGACAAAGATTTTTCTTTTTATAATAAGCTTTCTTTCTACTATCTGTTCAAAATCCTAAACTGTTTTTCTCTGATAGTGTACGGTACTTCTAATGCTGACTGTAGGCATGTTGGCACAGGTTCGCAAAATCAGCATCGGCCTACCTCTGCCTTTCATGCATCATCTTCCTCTTATGCCAATGCTGTTTCCATATACAGTCAGAAACTGTCACGGCCTCGTTCAGCGTGTCCAATCAAGACAGGTAGTACATCTTGTATATTTTTCTGCTACATATAACTACATTTAGTTGAGCATAGTTTGAAATCCTCAGTTTGTTCTATCTTTTAGCTTAGGCCAGAGCAAATTATTTTCATTAATGGGCATATTTTACACAACCATATGGTAGGAAAGAGGATAAGAACAGGTAAGTAATGAACTACTAATAACTTAAACAGGATAACCTACTCCGAATAATACCATTGATTCACATGCTGCAAATATTTGTATTTTAATATTGTATTAAGTAGTAAATAAAACTTTCGTTAAAGCATACAGACTGAATGGTTTTAGAAGGTCTATAAAGATATACGGTAAAGGTTATTTAATGAGAACGCTGTAATGCATTGATTAATTAGTCATCAGCTATTGAACGTCAAACACCCAGTAATTTTGACACATGGTTTCACAAGAAATTGCAGGTACCAATTAGGCAACTCTTTTTCAAATAGAAGCAAGGTATCCATTGTGGACCATGGCATATGTTCTAGCAGTTGATCCTTCAACCTGGTGGAATCCAGCTCATTACAAATGGTCAATGTCCATCTGAGGATGACACTAACCATTGACAATGAACTGGATTCCTCTCAACAATGTGTTACAGAACTGTAGTAAATCCATACATTCGTTAACGATTTTTTTTTCAAATTACAATCCATATGATCAAATGATATTATTGAAAATATTATAGTTTGATATGCCAGGAACTGATCAAGTGGTGTTACTGAAAACATTGTGCCAGAAACAATTTTAAAACAATACAAATCTTAAAATATATTCCATTTGTCACCTCTTTTTGTCACATTAAAATAGTTGTAGCATCATTCTATTTAAAATAATTTAGGTGTAGTAAATCAGTTTATTTAGTTTTGCGAGAATTATTTCAATAATGGCATTTTTTTATATTTGGTCATTATATTTGACATGTTATGTATGTTTGTGTGGTTTGACATATGTGGCACCTTACATCACATTTTATTTGGTTAATCTTTTCTAAAAGTTAATAAATTGTGTTTATTATTGGAATGGCATGGTATACTATTTATATTTATTCTTATATTACAATCCCAATATCTATACTAATAGTACGACAAATTGTTATAGTCGTATATCGTACACCACCAGGTTGTTAAACAACCCATGTTTCAGAACAGCAATTGTATATTTGACTGCTCTGAAGATAAAACATCATGAAAATGGCCTAGTTGATAAGAAACACGTCAGCTATCACTTACCAAGAAATCTACATATAAATCAAAACCTCTCACAGGGAATAATTTATCAAGTTTTGTATTTTTATAAATTTGACAAACAATTGTATTTTTATATAAATGTACCTTGCAAAGTATTGTGTTTCTGAATTGTTTGTGTTGAAATATGTTAAATGTGCATAACTCTTATTGATCAGGAAGACGTGCTATTTATATTTATAAACCAATTGATGTTAAAAAACAACTGAGATAACTTTGACACATTTCATTTACACATAGATCCAAATACACTAAGCATAGAACGTTATAGCATAGCATAACAGCATTAAACTGCTTCAAACAGAACTGTAAGTACGTGTAATTTGTACAATATGTAGTGTGGGGAAAGGTAAGATTTCAATGATGTTTATCATAGTCGTCAATATCCACTTGCTGCTGTCGATTACCACTCCCCTGTGTAAATTAGTTGTAACAGTATTCTGAAATAATCTGGAGGAGTAAAGAGTTAATTAAAACAGATTGATAAATACAGTATACATATTTAATAGTATCGATTGGAAAGTTAACCAGATTTGCCGAATTGCTTTTTTACAGGTGGACAGTCTATGTATGGTAGACAATCATCATTTTCACGTCCATCTACAGCATCCACATACATTACACAAGAACCAACAGTTGGTATGATCATTTGTTTATTGTATTATTTATTTTATACTGTCTAACTCTACACCATGAATAGATCATAATTGATATAAATAGGTGTTTAACATGGGTTTTTTTTTACATCTTTTGTATTTTGTTGTAAAGTTGCAAACTTCATTTACATCATATATTTTGTTAATGGCGATTGGTGTAATTTTTTAGTGACAAATCATTATATTTGGGTTAAAACATTTCAGATACATACAATGAGCAAGCTATCCATGATGCACTCCAACGTCTTTCTATACGACAGCAGGCTAGGCAATATGCTGCATTGAATGGAACCAGTGTTCTTTCAGGAGATCAAACCGCACAGACTCATTCTTCCCAAACAAACAACACTAACAGGTTTCAATTTGCAGGAGATACATCAAAAGGTTATCAGTTAAATGCAAAACAAAATATTGGTGCTCAGTATGGTAACCATCATGTGAATGGGAATCAAAAGTCTACACCGCCTGTTCATAAATACATTTCCATGGAGGACCATTTATCACGGTCCCGACCATCCTCATCTTCCGGTCAGAGACCTGTACCAGCCGGCTATGCAATTCGGCCTCCAAGTGGCAGCAGAAGACCTCATCAACAAACAAATGTCAATCTACAAAATGCAAATGCAACTTTCAATAACTTTATTGATGAGCCAGGTACACAGTTGCATAATGAGTTGAACTATCAAAATCACCAGTCATCACTTATTAGTAAGCAGTACCAGCTGGCTCAGCAAGCTGCGGTCAAACAGCACAAGCTGATGGAGCAGAGCAAACAGCTTCTGGAGCAAAGCAAGGCTAAGCATCAGGCCATGATTGCTCAAGCCCATGCAGCTCAACGTACTACAGAGATAACATCTGACAATGCTGAAAGCACTTTTATGCCAAAGCCTCCTGTAAGACCTGTTGCTGGGAAAAAGACGATGAACTCTCATAGATTGGCAAGGTAATGTATGTATGAGAATTTGCCAGAACTTAATTCTTCAGTTTGGAATTACACTTGCACAGCACAATGTTTACTAGATCATTGGAATTTATTAAATACAATCAAACTTCGACAATTTAAATTTCGATCTTTGTAAAACTTACATCACTCAAACTGATAAGCCAGACACATACTAATTTCTATTCATTTATCATATGTAATAATAATGGATATCAAAATTTTTAAAGTAATTTTACTGCCGAAAGTAAAATATTGAGCGATTGTCTTTAAAGTGACACCCAATGTCAAAGACATACATTTAGCATGTTTGACAATCAGATGGCAACAAATTCAATAGAGATGGCAAAAGCAGTACAGTTTGGACCATAACACAGTTAGTGGTATTGACGATATACACAAAGAAAAAAGTTAAGCACCCCTAGATATAATTAGTACTGAAATAACCCCATTACTAAAAAGTGAAAATTGAGTAACGAATATGTTAAGAATGGTGTTCCATAGAAATGATAGGAGAGTACAATGACAACGGTGACGTCCCACAACAGAACGACATGCACCTGCATCATGCCACCCATGCTTTGCTCAAAATGCAGTATCAATACACTGCAATTGTGGACATTTAACGTCACTGTCTTGCATTCTTGAAGTCTAATCGTTGAATATGGCACGTCGACGGTTATCAGAGGCCCAAAGATGGCGTATTATTGGTATGCATGCGACCGGCATGACCTTCAAAAGTATAGGACGTCAACTGGGGTATCATTACACCGTAATCAGCAGACTGATACGAAAATACCAATGCTGTAAAGGATCTCCCACGGTCAGGGAGACATCGCATGACGTCACAGCGCGAGGACATGGCCCTGTTTCGGCTCGTACGTCATCAACCCTTTGCTACTTCTCCTGTTCTGAAGAGCCAATGGTTACCCAATATACGGATGTCAACCAGAACAGTGAGGAATCGTCTGAAATTGGCGGGATTGAAGGCCAGAAGAGTAATCAAGCGTCCCTTTCTTGCTGATCACCATGAGAGACGCCGTTTAGTGTGGTGTTTGACCTGGAGAGGTTGGAATCTGAGGTCCTGGTGAAGAGTCCATTGGTCTGATGAAAGCCGGTTCTTGCTCCATGTCACAGATGGCCGATTGAGAGTTTGGAGGCATAAAAATGCGGCCTACACACCCAGGAACATACGACCTACGACCCCGTTGGTGGAGGTTCAGTAATGGTTTGGGGTTGCCTGTCACATGATTGTAAGCTGGATCTTGTCACCATCCAAGGCAACCTCAATGGTGATCGGTACATTCGTAACGTCTTGCAACCAGTTGTTTTGCCGCATTTTGACAACCATCCACTCGCCACCAGACCTCTGTACATGGATGACAACGCTAGGCCACATCGTTCCCGAGCAGTAACAGCTTTACTCCAAACTGAAGCTGTGACGACCCTGCCCTAGGCGGCCATGGGTCCTGACTTAAACCCCCTAGAACATGTTTGGGACATCTTGGGGCGTCGAGTACAGGCACTGACCCCACCTGTACAGACTGGCACAATTAGAGGCAACTCTTCATCGAGAATGGCAGCAGTTGCACATGCAGCAGATCAGAAGACTTACTGGAGGGATGAGACGAAGGGTGGAAGCTGTCATCCAGGCACGTGGATGGTTTACCCGCTATTGATGATTTGTGTCATGAATGTCATCAGTTCTGTGGACTTCAAATTACATTTTTATTCATCAATCATGATGTTGACTTGTGTTTGTGACTCTGCACCTCTATACTTACAGTGTACTGTCCCTGTTTTTTTGGCTCAAATACAGCATCTTTGAATTATTCTCAGAATCATGATTAAAATTTCAAGACTGGATGTATTTATTATGTTCATATTCTTTAGAGGTTTATACATATTTAATGGTTTTTTTTGTAAGGCAGTGAATATGGCTCCACAACCTATTCACTGCCTATGCCTTGGGGATAATAAATGTTTTGTGAAAAAAATAGAAATAGAAATAAATAAAACAAAACAAAAAGACTGGATACACTTGTTATGTTTTCTTACTGTCAAATATGTATTCTTGCAAAACACATTGGTTTTTCCGAGGTTATGTTATCAGACTTTCAACGCCAAACTTCGTAAGACAAGTCATTGTGAAAAATACAGGGGGTGCTTAACTTTTTTCTTTGTGTGTATATTGATATTGTAAGCAATACATCGAAAGTCAATGTTAATTTTAGTAAGAATAATGATGTATTACCCAGAAATGTGTTACAAATACCATTAGAAGCGTAAGTTAGGTGGCACTCGTCTTAAAAGTTTGGACTCTCCCTTTAACAGAGATCTGCGTATTTATTGTGATAATTATGAAGATGCTACGGTTAATATGTTTGTTAGTAAACAATTTTGTTTGTATTCTTATTAGTATTCTAACTACATGTATAATATACATGTATATTATGTATATATAAATATAATAATAATTGTCACTGTATGTACAGTTGTATATGAATATATGTATACATGTATATAAATATATTGTTATTTGTGTCAATAAGCCATTGTGCTTACGGCTAAATAGAGAATTAAAAAAAGTAAAGTTTGTTTTATTTAACGACGCCACTAGAAACGCATCGATTATAAATCAGCGGTTATTGGACGTCAGACGC
>JAUTCZ010054219.1:0-10604 GCA_032273805.1 Melanodrymia brightae | reverse complement strand
CGGATCAGAGTTCTGGTTTCTTTGTAAGATGGATGGGAGATGGGCTGATCTTTTTTGCTTCCCTCCTTTGCCAGCAGATCGGCGATTTCATTGCCAGCTATGCCTGTATGTGCAGGGATCCACTGCAGAACAATCTTTGTTGATTGGGCTAGTTCGTTGATGTTATCCACTAGTCTCTTGTAGTAGTAGTAGTAGTAGTAGTAGTAGTAGTAGTAGTAGTAATAGTAGCAGTGGTGGTAGTAGTATTATTAGTAGTAGTAATTAGCAGCAGCAGTTATTGTAGCGAGGTAGTTAGTTACTGTAGTAGACTGTTACACTACTAGTCAGTCGCAGTAATAAGCTAGTTACTTGCCTTAATTGCATCAATGTAGTCACGCACGAAGCTGTAATATCTTTCCTTGATTGGATAAGACTTCAATTGTTCAATAATTCCTTCAAATCCGTTGTTCATAATTCGCCTAAGCCGTCCATACTTGGTGATCATGTCATCATACATATTCCTGGTAGAATAACAAAACAATTCTGAAACATTTTATATCTTGATATGAAATATTATTTTAATGGTATTTAAACCATGGTATTTGATTAGGTACATGTATTATCAATGTCATATTTTACGCCCTATGCAACTGATATACATCGGTTTTTTCATATTTGTAAGAGTATATTTGAAACATACATAATCCTACAAAAACTTAGAAATCGACCTCTTATTTTACGGTGTTGGTTTCGTCTTTTGTGATCACAAATCAAAGTTGAATGATTTTAAGACAACGACATAACTTTAGCTGTGATACCCGAACTACGCCAGACAGTAATACATTTGTTTTAGTAAACTTCACGGCTTTTGAAATATGTTTATATACAAAATCAATATATAGGAAATGTCGAAATGATAGTGCTATTTTAACTCTTTATGGAGGGGTCTAAAATGAACATATATCTGAACCTGGGTGAATGGAGTGGGGGCGGGGTTGTAATATGAACCTAGCGGACTCTTTGTCTACATTTTCCCCTTCTCAACTAATATTATTACATGTGTATTATTATTATTATTATTATTATTATTATTGAATACATATAATACTGTTCTTACACTGGAATCCAAATGGTTCTGCCAATAGTACGAAGGTAATATTCATTTCTGTTATACATTGTTTTTATCTCCGTGTTCAGGTAATCCAGCTGTTGGAACAACATCTCCAGTTCCTGTTCTATCAATCGTAAGACTGGTCCTGCTTCACGTTCAATGTGGTCCAGGGTCATGCGATACCTTGCCTCCATCTCTTCTCCAATGGCTGTCGTTGTCTCCATGGTACCGCCAACAATTATTTCTTCAATGTCGTGAATCTTGGTTCTCATAAAGTTCTAGGAATAGAATGTATAGGACATTAGAATTATTATTTAAACCGTCTTGACTTTTTGTCTATTTTCCGAAAATATATGGATGTATTTGTATTAGATCTGAAAGTTTCCTAACAATGACTTAAACAGATTAAACCAATTGTTTTTCGAACATTAAAAACAGGTGATGTTCTGGTTCACGAAATTTATGCCCTGCCATCATAAAAACAGCTTCGTCGTTACACCAACATGATTGTGCTGTTAACACTTATTAAAGTTCAAGGTGAAAAATAAGGTATTGCTCCAGACATAAGTTGTATATAGAACGGAAATACTTAGAAGTTTCTCAGAAATTTTGATCGTTTAAATGGTGGTGTAGAGGTCTAATCTTTAAAAGGTGATAATGATTCAAATACATATTAAGATTAATTTGAACAGCTTTTAGCAGACCTGGAAGTGGCTGATGACCTGTGGCTGCCACATGATCCGAGTGTGCAGGATGTGAGCAGTGTTCAGTCGCATCATGATGAGTCCGTCTGTGTGTTCACGGCTGTTTACCAGATGGGTCACCTCGGCCTGTATTGTCTTGCTGTCCACGTACTTGGCTTTTATCTCAATTAGCCTACCTGGATTTTCTTTAAATATACAAAACATAACCAACGATAAGTTTGCTTGTTGTTAATAATTATCTCTACTGTATGGCAAACATTTAGTAATTTTAACACATGGTCTACAGAGCTCGCTAGATCCTTCAATGTAATAAACTGGGTTTGGATGAAGTTTCCTTCACTTACGTAGATTGATACCGTGATGTCCCAGATTTCAAACAACTATATGTATATACACGTAATTCGACAAGTTCTAAAACTGTTATTAGTATAACGACCACCGGTCTATAACGAGACCTTTATTACTGAGGCCAATCAATGTTTGCAAATAGATTAGCATGTTAATCTTATGCCTAATCGTTTAGTGATTGGTTTAATCCTCGTCACTTTTTAATAAATGTTGCATTCTAATATGTTTTGTTAAATTTATCATACAAATGGTAAAACTTTACCAGTGACTGGCTTACCGATATCATAGTTCGTCTGGAGATCCAAAATCTTCCTGCTAGGATCTATCGTGATGTCAGTCTTCATAACCTTCCATTTATTAATTCGATTCGTGATTCCCACTTTAAGAGGATTAGTACTCAATACCTCTCCATTCATTTCCATGGTCATCTTTGGGCTGACAACCTGCAACATAATTGTTACGTTATAATCACGTGATCAAGTGGCGGAGAACACTGTGCTAGCTGGGTGTGGGGGCAGAGCACGTGTTACACATTTTGTAATAGGCCGTCACAAAACATACACAAAACGTAGACCTGAAAAACACAATCATGACAACACTATTCTGTTCATATTTTGTTTTTTAAATGTAACACAGTATGAAGCATATGCATACTAAATCTGTTAAGGGAACATATGTACCCACACTCTTCCGTGTGCAATACTGGATGCCGACAATGAGTAATAAATTACATTTGCGTAAATATTAGTTTAGGCAGTATTAGTAATAGCAACACATATCATGGAGGTGACAATCTGAGGTGATGTATCGTTGACACATACCTCCATGTTAATCTGGTTTCTCAGTCGGTTGATCTCAGCTCTCAGGGCCAGATTCGTGTTTTCACGTCTCGTTGTCAGGTAGTTGATGTCCATCATGGCAGTGTATTTCTCTCTTGACTGGCCAATATTGCCCGAGATCCTGCAGTCTAGATCTGTGTATGGGTGGAACATGCCCAGAACAAGGCTATAGTTGGTTGATCCATAACCACTTGATACATCCTCTAGCCTAGACATGAAGGTTAGTGTTTTCTTGGTGTCCATAGAGTACGAAAATTCAGTCTTTCCGTTAAAGATCGTTCGTCCATCATTTACACGCATCTCAGTTCCAATGGTGACATCCTACAAGATAATAGTAAACGCTACTGACTGCTTAACAACACAACTAGTGTAATCTAAATGACAAAACAGTGACATGGCCAAATGCTTATCTCGGTACAGGGCAGAAATCATAATTCAGTCTCAGTGATAGAAACAGTTATTGACAAAAGAGTATGTTTTGACCGAATTACCTCGTGTAACACAGTGGAACAGGATTCACTCACCTTTCGCGATTACCTGGTATCGTTAATGCTTTGGTTGTGATTCGTATGTTAGTTACATTTCGATTTCGGCATAATATCCTTTCAAATCAGGTTTTAATAATATTACTGGTTTTAATGTTTAGATTGTCACACCAACAAAAACCATAAACTGTCTTCCTTCAAGATCAGACACTAACTATTGGGAATAGTTGTTAAAGAGTGATGCTAACGATTTATCACACTAGATACACTATTTACGACAAGACTAGATATGGATGTACACTTACCTTGCCTATGGATGGTAATCGGAAGGTTATGTCTGCTTTGCTCTCGGATGGTACCAAGATAGCCTTGATTCCAATTTCCTTAGTTTGATCTTTGTCAGCATCCCACAGGAATGATCCATCCATGATTTTCTTCTTCTGGTTATCTTCATAGCTTCCAGTCATTTGGATGCTCCTGCCTGGAATGCCAAACTTCACTGAGCTGTCATACATGCCAGTGTATCGTCTGCTTCGATCTTTCAAATTGAAGTCGTATGACAGTTTGTGTCCTTCATCTTCATTCCAGATTACTGCGCCGTGACTGCTAGTGTGACGTGGCGTATTTTTCACAGAACCCACAATGGCCATGGTACGGGATGGGTGTATTAATTTCAACATGATATTCTTGTCCATGACACCGTTCCTCGTTCCGTATTTAGTCTGGAACCTTACATTGCTGTTTGGGTCGTCATTGTTCCAGTTTAGCATAAGATCACCATCAATGGTATTATGGGCATTAATGCCAGAAGCGGTGAAATGCATTGGTCGAGGTTGTCGCATGGTGATTGATCCTTCATGACGGGTATTCTTTTCATATTCCATATCAATATCAAGGATTGTTTGTCCATTTCTCTCAGCTTCAATCTTTTGAGTATATTTTCCAGCTTCAATACCGTTTTCGATTTTCAATGACAGTTGTCTGGCAATTTCGAAAGGAGTTGATATTGATATATCTGCTATCGTTTCGGTTTTGCCCCATGCGTTCTGTATCTGACATGATCCATCAATAACGATTTGCCGTCCTAGTGCCCATGTTATCTCGTTGTGAGTTCTATATTTCCCAAGTTTCTCGCTGGTTGTAGCGATCAGTTTCATGTATCTCGCGTGTGGCAGCTTGCTGTTCAAAACGATTGACCAATCATAATCAAGTAAAGAGGCATATCGTACAGTTGCCTCGGCTCTTATTGTGTCTGTGTATGGTGACTTGAAGAGAGCTGTTGATTTGAAATCTGTCAAGATGCCTCCGTGTGTTAGAGTGAGCTCTGCCGTTTCAAAGTTTTTAACCGGAGTTGTAATCTGAATAAATGCTGTTATTGGAGTCACAGAAAGATCTAGGGAAGAGCTGAAACCGACAGTGCGTCCTTGGCCAATGTCCATTACAGTACTGGCTATATACTTTCTCCACTGCTTTGTGAATGATCCAGTTACCGACAGGTCTTCATATCCACTAAAGGGTGTGTGTAACTCTGCTTTAAACTCGATTGTCGGGTCGGTAGCTACTTTGATATTAGTTGAAATCTTCTTTCCACTCCCGTAGTTAACGTGCGCACTTCCTGTTAATGCACTATCATCCACGTTGTGTCTGTACGATGCTGTTGTCAGTTCGTAACCTGTAATTGGTGTTCTGATTTCAATACCACTTCGTATTTTGTGCCATTTGTTATAAACGTGATTGATCTTTCCAGACACGGTTTTTCCATCCATTATTCTCATATTGAATTCTGTGTCGAAGCGACGGTGACCTGGTGAATGATCTATTGTAAGTCCTGTATTTCTGAACCTCTTAAAAGGAGTAAGGACATTCAACTGACCATGGAATCCATCTGTATTCCTCATCAAGGTGGTGATTTCAATGGTCTCTTCGCCATTGCCCAGTGTAACAGTTATGTCTTTCTCAGCATCATTGTCATTTACTTTAACGTTCAATATTCCCCGTTGGCGAAGATTATAATGTCTGTATTCAGCTTCACATTCAATTGACATAGATCTTCTTTCGAATTTTGCATTTACTGTGGCATCCACTTTAGTCTTGCGGCCAATTGATCCAGCTATTTTACTTTCAAATCCATTTGGCCCATTTCTTTGTTCAATATTCATAGCGATGGTTTCCGTGTACGGGTTTATGACCTTTAATTCAATGGATCGAAGACCTCTTAATAGTCTTATAGATTCAGCAATTTTGTAAATATTGTATGGTATTCTTATGTTTGCCATATCTTCGTCAAATCGTACCACGTAGGTCATGTCAATTGTCTTTCCATTCAAAACCATGACAATTGAAATTTGTCTCTCTGTATCGTCAGCGTTGGCTTTTATGTTAACTGTTGCTGTTTGTGTCACACCAGGATACTTGATTTCAGCATCACATTCAACAGACACTGAATTTCTTTCAATAATTGTAGTCATAATGGCCATTGCAGTCGTTTCTTGTCCAATAGATGCTGATATTTTTCTAACAAACTTGTTTGGACGATTGATTCTTTCAGTGTTTACAGCGATGTCATCAATGAATGGTGTCTTGATATCTATTTCTATTTTTTTAACTTCGCTTAGCAAATCTAGTGCGTCAAGGGTGTAGTAAGACGCCATACCGATCTCTCTATCATCCATCTTCACAATCCTTACGTTGATATCAATGATCTGGTTATTAATACCAGTGACTATACCAAATAGCATTTCCGAGTCGGACAATCTTCCCTGTACTTTGAGCAGTATGTTGCCTCGCACTTCATCAAACGTGTATTCGCTTTTACAGTCAATAACAAGCATGTTGTTAACAACACTTAATGCGGCAGAACTTGTGGATTCAAAAAATGGTTTTAGGTCTAGTTTCAGAACTGCAGTATCATCGTGCAATTTTATTTTCAGGTCACCTTCCACTGGCGTATAGTCACCGTATCTGGCTTCAACGTGTGTTTGGATGATGCTGCTTGTCCATATGTGTTGCAGTAACAAACGAATGTGTTCTGCACTTGTAAATGGTGTGTTGACTATTGCTTCAAACATAAATGGCTGTCCTAATCTGTAAGTAGTATCAATTGTAATAACCTGTCTTGGAGAGTATTCGGCTTCAAATGTAGTATGCGTGCCTTTGGCAGTTTCTTCGCTTATCACAGACATCTGAAGATATGGGAAGCTTTCAATAGGAGTATCAATGCGCAGTTTAGCTTTGAGATCAGATAGATAGTTCAAGTTGACAATTCCTTTCATTGTTCCAAATATTGGAGAAATTGTAAGTTCGCTTCTGCCACTGAAATCGCGCAATCCTCCGCTCACTTCAAAACCAGCTTGCATTTTTCTAAAATCTTCAAACGGTGTTTCAAGTGTTGTCCAGACTTTCTTCACATTGTCCATCTGAATTCGATTTTCGAACTCGATGGTTTTCCTCGTGCCATATTCTACAGTGCCAGTGGTGACATATTCGGATCCTACATGTCTTTGCGATCCTCTGATCATAATGTTCTGTGCGTTTCTATAAGGTGTAGCAACACGTAGCTCTCCATTAAAGTTGGTTGGTGACATTGCCGTCATGGAACCATCGGCGGTAATTTTTGTCATAGGTGCCCACTGGAGTTCAGCATGTCCAGTCATTGGGTTTCGGCTATATTGAGTTTTTAGTTTTCCAGAAATGTCTTCCATCCATGGAGTTGATACTGTTACGTCAAACTGCATACTACCGGGTGCTCTCATGTAGTTTACATTTGTTTTGATTGCAGTTATTCTATTTTGAACGTAATTGATACGATTGCGAATGAAGTCAGCTCCAAATTCATTACTCATGTCCATATCTACGTCTTTCAAGACATCCCACGGTGTATGGATATTAAGACGTCCAGTAGTTTTTCCCGTTACGTCTGAATTAAAGTGATTCCAGTTATTCGTAATACCCAAGTATGGTCCAACCACAATACGTAGCTTCCCGCTGTTTTGTATTTGATAGCCACGATTTATGTGATCTATGTCCATAGCCAAAAGGTATTCCTGTTCGTTGACGTCAACACTGATCTTGCTGTCCAATTTATTGCGTTCCATGTGGTGAATCATTTTCAAAGCAATAGCTTCTGCACCAGGTATGTTTGATTTGAAGCTTGCTGTGCCTTCAATGTCAGTCGCCCTATAATTACTGTCGGCTTGACCTGAAATTGACAATTGAACGTTTGTTCCATCCAGATGTCCTTTTATTTCCGTGATTAGTCTCGTGTCCAATCTATGCGCGATACCCAAGTTCATCCTGCGATAATGTTTCCATGGCGTTGTTGCACTCGTGCTCAGAACGAGGTTTCGTAAAGATAGTGGTTTGTTCATGGCGATTACAGCTGTGAGTTCTTTATCTCTTTCATCCCACGAAATGTGTGCCTTTGTAGAATATTGTCGAATTGTGTTTTCTACTGTAATTTCACCTGTCATTTCCTTCATGCCTCTAAATGGAGTTTGCACCGTGACAGTTGTCTGGGTGATTCCCATTGCATTTTGTGGTTCAAATGATGCATCAAGGATAATTTGCTTGTGTGGCAACCATGAAAACTCAGCGTGCGTGATGCAGCTTGTGTCTGCATGGGCATTATGTCTCAGCTTCAGCTGCATGGTTCGAGATGGGTATTTCAGTACAAACGCTGTATCAACATTGGATAGTGAAGGTATGTTCATCTTGCCCTGAAATAGTAAGCGTTGTTTTCTATCTATATCTGCGTTCCATTTCGTGTCAATCTTTCCTACAAGTTGTGATCCAATGCGTTCTCCTTCGATTTCTAGCTCAATATGACGTGATGGATAGTTGACATCTATTGTCCATTTGCATTTTGGTCCATCAGCGTGTCTATATTTTGTTGTCAAAGCATAATCATCGTTATCATGGTTAATGTGTCCAGACAGTTTTAAATCATCTGGATCCAGATCAGTCATTGCAATCATTCTGATTGGTTTTGTAAATGGAAGAACTATATCACTGGTGATAGAGTGTGAAGTCTTCGTTGGTTTTCTGTAGATGGTGCTGATAACAGATTTAAATTTATCGAATTTAACATTGATATTATGGGAAATTTCTTTCTGCGATGGCTGTGCCAGTTGAGAGCTGATGAAGATGGATTTTCCAGGGTAGCCAAGAGAAAAGTCACCAATCAAGTTTGTAAGTTTCTTGTTACTGTCATCCTTGAGATTAAGAGCAGCCTTCACGTGGTGTTCCTTGCCGTATTTCATGTCAATTGTAGATGTCAGATATTTCCTATCCTGCTTGTGATCACCATTTAGTGCAAAGTCAATGTCCTATAAAAGAAACAAACTGACTTCAGTCTTTACAAAATGTGATGTATGCAATGTAAAAATAACTGAATATTTCATATAATTATTACAAACGTATGTGAACTATAAAGTAGTTAACATTGCAACGGACATAACTGCAAGGAAAGTTTTATTTCTTACATTGCTATATTGTATTGGTATCATGAAAATATTTTAACAAATTTGATTTAATTTTAGCACAGTAATATGATAACAAATTCATATACTGTATACATGAAGCTATATTGAAAAATGTAATAAACAAATATATTTATAAATAATTATTGGAATTAAAGAAGATCACAATAACGAATTTATACATTAATCACTTTCGTTTAATTATGTTTACCTATTTAAAAATTATCAAGACAAGTATACATAATTATAATCATGAGTATTAATATTAAATAGAAATACTTACGTGCTCAGTTGATTTTCCTTTGAGGTTGTATTCAATGGAGGCTTGTTTAGATTTGATTCGGTGGGTGATACTGGCTAAGCCTGACAACAGGTGAGATTTCCCATATTTAATCTTTCCTCCAATTCCAGAGTACTTCGAGTTGCTATGACTGAAGTCCATATCGGCTTGGAAGTTCAGATGTGGTGTCGTCTTAGAATCCAGATTGCTAAAACGATAGAAACAACACAACATAAATTTAATATATGCATACCAATAAACAGTTTAGTCAAGGCCTGGTTTAAAAGGCTTCCGTAAACACTTTCTGTGTGTAAACATTCATTTTATATACACGCTTTTATAGTTTTGGTGTACGCCCGTGTAGTAAAATGGCATATCCGTGATGTATCGAGGCAGGTAACAAGCAAGTAATAGTCAGAGTTTATTATGTGTAGCTACTATAACGAATAGAGATATATAAAAGATAGTATTACGAAAAACTGTTTGAGTCTACTATAACGAATAGAGATGTATAGAAGATAGTATTATGAAAAAAACTGTTTGCGAAGAACCCGATCATTTTTAACAGTGATTTGAGAATGCGTAGACAGTAGGCCTAGACAAGAGGAGTAAAAAGAAAGTCTGTTAATATAGAAGATGAGGAAAAACTTGGACAAAAGGTAATAAAGAAAGATATGTAGTGAGATACAATGTTGCAATATGTATATTACGTAAACATTTTCAAGATAATATTTTTAATGTAATGTTTTGTGTTAAAAATACATGTATATTAATAATGCAGGCCCGTAGCCTTACGGTCGACCCTCTCCCTACCGGTGATTTTTTTGTCTTTTTTAAATATTATATATATTTTTATATCGCACCTAAGCCTAAACGACACCCCACCCCCTTCTCAAAATCCTGGCTACGGGCCTGTAATGGTCGATAAAATTATAGGATTGACATAATTTTACTAGTTTAGAAGGTAACACCATGGACAACTTACGCATTCAGAATGTATTTGTATAGTGACTTTGTACTCTTGTCTTGCAGTTTTGAACTAAGAGTCAATCTGTTTGGTTTAATGTTCGTGTGTTTTGGCATGCTGTAGTCGAGTTTCAAACGAGAAGATGCACCGCCAGTCCTCTTTGTGTAGTAGTTTCCATCCACCTTTGCAATTAAATACTTTGAGCTGACACTCATCTCCACTTCATATCTGCCGTTCTGACCAACTTTCTTTAGCTCGCCTGCAGAAAAATAATTAAAACGCCTCGTTTGTATAATTATCTTCACTGGAGTCAACTGTTTATGAGCAGGTAGCACTGACATACATACATACATACATACATACATACATACATACATACATACATACATACATACATAGATACATACATACATA
>JAUTCZ010054208.1:0-10605 GCA_032273805.1 Melanodrymia brightae | reverse complement strand
TAGTTAACGAAACGTCGAGTGATTTTTAATTATAATGTAGGGTGGTTTATAGTAGAAACCTTCTTAGTTTTGCCATAACAATAATTTCAAAATAGTTTTATATTTGCATATTGATATCTTTTACAATGCATATTGATTTATAAATACATGAAATATTAGTGCAAAACACAAGTCAAGACAGCATCTGGAACCAGGGATAGATGAGTTTGTGAGAAAAATGCACTCCCATCGACACCTGACACCCAATAGCCCACGTTTATTTTTGTGCTGGGGTGTCGTTAAACATCCATTACATTCATTCTCACCGACACACATCAATGAGAAGGACAAAACATCTATGAAGGTGAACACAGTTGCCTCCCTTGATATACAGCATGGGTCCAAGTGTAGAAGTTGCGAATTGCTATTTGGTATCTTCATAAATCTATTCTTAGAGAGATTGGATCAATGCTGAGTGATCAGATGTAATTACTAGCTAACAATATCAATATTACTCCAACATCTCCTCGCAAATAACAAAATAAATCAAGATGCAATTCATTTGCTTGATGATGTCCTTGCTAAATTATTCAAAAAATTTTATTCTATATTATGGAGGCAAATGATTAAATATTTCTTTTTTCCCATTTTTAACGATAGTTGATCTAATCAACTGTAAAAATGTTTTATTTGTCTATGATATTGCATATCATATGTACATGTAAGTATAGATCAAATGATACACTGGAAGATTATTTTCCAAACAACAACAAAGAGCATTTCAAAACATTCTGACAAAACAAATTACCTTCATTACAAAAATTTAAGATATTCAGATGGAAATGTTTCGAACAATTACAGTTGAAGGAAAATCAATAAATATAATTCTTATTCTTTTTGTTGCAAGCATAAATTATCTTCAATGAGAATGAGATTTTCATACAATATAATGAACGAATTAAAAAGCAAGACAGTTATATCATAAGAGAATGTTTAACTAGGGCCATTTAAGAACTGCTACAGTGATGAATGCAATCTAGATTTCCACAGTACCGGGTATTTTCATTTCTAGGAAAAACTAAAAAGAATTTTCTTTAACTACACTGTATATTAGATTTTTTAAATTTACTTTTCCTTTCGAATTTTGATCACTTTGATCAGGGTCGATTTAGAGGTAATAATAATAATAATATATATTACAAAATTTCAAAAATTAAAACAAATGATTTGTTTTTAATTTGGGCACACATAATTATGTTCACAATGTTTAACATGTGAAATCATACAATCTAAGCCCTGTTAGGGTGTCTTGCATTATTCTCTTACAAGTAGTACATGTGTATTATAATTATTGTCTCTTACAAGTAGTACATATGTATTATACAGTGAAACCCCTCTAAACCGGACCCTCAGTAAACCAGAATTCCCTCTAAACCTAACATATTTCAAATTCCCAACAGCCTTATGTGCTGTATTTAAACCGAACACACCTCTAAACCGAACATTTTACTCTGTCCCAAGTGTGTTCACTCTGTCCCAAGTGTGTTCGTTTAGAGGGGTTTCACTGTGTATCAATCATTGTCTTACAAGTAGTACATGTATATAATATATTGATTCATTGTCTTACAAGTTAGTAGTACATGGCATTATATTATATTGATTCATTGTCTTACAAGTAGTACATATGTATTATAATTATATTGATTCATTGTCTTACAAAATAGTACAATGTTACAGAGTTGGTGAAAATCCTTCTGGAATTAACTTGATCCTCTCAGTGGGAAAGTGCATGTACAAAAAAAACCTTGTATCTTGTATTGGGATCTAAATGTCACTTACCACCAAATAATTTTTTTTTTGATAACTAATTTTTAAAATAACGAAATGAACTCCCTTTCAAAATTAACGCATTGTGGATACCCTGCTGCGAAATTTCTTACAAATTTAATCTTTTTCACATAAAATATTTATCCATCAGCACCATGACATTTATTAGATTGCTCGTTTTTTTGCCGTGATAATCAATAAGTTTGTAACCGTTTTCTAAAATAAGCATCATGATTGGTATTTGATGGGTAAAAAGGTATTGTGTAATCTGAAACAATCATCTCAAAGTCTACACGTAAGCCAGCACGGTACAGTGATGGATTTAGAGGGGTTGGAATTATATTTTTATACCGTAATTTCCTACGTATTGCCAGCTACACCGGATAAGCTGGGATAGTCAGCAACTATCTATAATTACATTTTAGAAAAAAAATGGACAGTCAGATAACTCACTCTGGTAGATAGTCTATACATGTACATCTGCATTAAAGATAAAGATACGTTTGTTTAACGACACCACTGATTTTTAATCAGCAGTTATTGGATGTCCAAATGCATGAGTATTATGACACTTTGTCACAGAGGAAACCCACTCTTACCGAATACCAGCAAGGGATCTTTTATTTGCCTTTGATGGACCAGTCGTAGATCACTGGTTGGAATGGGAAATAACCCAATGGGTCTACTAAGGAGGATTGATCTGTCGACCTATCGAACCTCAGTCAGATGATCTTGCACTGAGCTATGCCCCGCTCCTGCATGATAGATGATCAATCACAACACAAGAATGTTTCCTCGCTGATTGCAAACAAGTTGTTTTTATTGTAATTTTCCACTGGTACTATGATCGTTGTACTTTGTACACTGTACATTATACAACCATGTTATTTCCATTCGGTTCAGGATGTAATTGAAATTACACTTTGCTAGTCATTATCAGTGTCTGAGATTTAAACAATCATGCCCATGGCCAACACAGAGAAAAATACAGTAATTATTAGCCTAATTACTACCTAGGGTAAGCTAAGATAAGATTTTATTGCAAGAAACAGGGAACAGATTGCTAACCTGACATGAAATGCATAATTGAACGTACCACATGTAACATGTAACTAAATTAATGACTAAATAACAAATAACATGTGTTAAATGCAAATACAGGTTACTTACTCAGCAAAAATTGACCTGCAAATGTTGATAGATTTGAAATATTTCGTATTGGATTGACAGCAGGATCTGGTTTATGGAGATTAACAGAGGTGTTGTGTAAAACACAGATATACATGTAGTCTTATTTAAACACTAAAAATAATGCAACTGGCAGAAACAAGAAGACAATTATTTTTTAAAACATTTTCCAGCAATCAAAAAATTCAAACATTCCTTAAAATATTCTAATAAAATCAGCATAGAAAAAACAATCAACCAGCAATGTTAGGAGAAACCTTGCAAATATAGATACATCCACACATTTATCTTGCAAAAACATGTTGATTGTACAGCTTGTTATTACTATGTCTGTCATGTTTTGTCATAATGTCAATTGTAAAATATGGGGAGAGGCCTTAATATAGGCATTGCCTGTTGGTCAATCCCCAATGTATGTGTGTTAATAAATATTGTTTAAAATTTTTTTTTTTAAATAAAATGTACCGGGTAAGCACTTCCAAGCATTTTGAACAAAAGTAGCCATTTTCAATATGAATATTGTATTACAGAATGGTTTATAAGGAGGTGGAAGCACACATATGTCTGCCTTAAAACTTTGTTGATTGAAGATGAAAGCAGAAATGTTTATAATTTCATTTACAGTATCAACAGTACTGGCTTTTGTTCATTAATACATGAAATGAAAGGTCAGCGTAGTGGGGTAATTCAATACGGTATCCAGTTCATTCATATACCCGTTTCCGCTTAGCTGGCTGGCTTCTGTATATGCAAGGGTTGTAACTGGATTGCATTATGTCTCTACTCTGACCTTTTATCACTCAGTAAATGAATAGAAGAATGTAATACTTGAAGCTGAAGCAGATGGATTATTTTGTATACATGTAACAGTCTGTATGAAACATTCATTACCGACGACAACTATGACATAATTGGGGGCATCCATCTTAAAGCACATACACTCAAAATCTGGAATGTTTCTCCCCCTTCCCCATCCCCCGCCCCATGTATGTTTTTTGTATGTACATGTACCACAGGTATCGCCCATTCCCACTTGTACCTCGTAGATTGATTTGTTCCCATGCACTCACAAACATATTCTACGTAACCATCTGCACTGTATAATGTGTATTTGTACACATGCACACATGAACATAATCCATATAATTTTATAACCGTCTGTTTATATATATCTATTTCACTAGTGTTCATTTCATGTTAAAATAAATAAATTGTCTTTATATCCATGTTGTCTTTGTTTCCCCAGTTCATTGTTGGAGTATTTTTGTGGGGCTTTGTTGCTCAGTGTTTATGCTGATATAACTTCCAAGGCCGAAAATGACTCTAGGAACTGATAAAAAAAATTGCTATAAAACAACAAAGGTATACTGGAAATTTTTCGGGAGCGTATGTATGCTTTCAGTAAATCCCCCCTTCCCACTATACACACTTTGTACATAATGACCAAACCCCACCTCCCCTCCCACATCCCTTAGGGACATATGCTCTTTATGTATGCCTCTATCACGGTTATTTCGCTTGTTCAATATCTTATTGCGTCAATATGTGTCACGCTTTTTAAAATTTTATTACAAAATATTATCGATATATTAATAAAACATTTTTTATGTTATCAGATCAACGAAACAACTAATCAAAATTGTCTCGCCTTACAACTAAACAAATAAAAGTTCCTATTTTATTTTTAAATTGTACATAATCCTATAAATTTGCTACAATTATTTGTTTGAAACCCCACCCACTCACAAAAAAACCCATCGGATCCTATTATTAACATATTCATGTTTTAGTTTAAATATAGACATGTCATCCTACACAAAGTCACTATGTCGGTCACTTGAATATTATTTAGTATATCTGAAAAATACAACTATTTTTTTAACATTACTGTATATTAAATTGATTTTTGTATTATTTTCAACCATAATCCTATTAAAAAATCCAACAATTTAATATATCGTCAAGATCGCAATATCACCCTTTGATTATGAAGGACGCCATTAAGAACAATTTGTTTCAAATGATCTGTCATTTTAGTTTGGATTACCTCCCAATAATAGATCATTCTTTCATATTGAATAATAACTCTTTTATTTTGTTTAAAACAAATTTTTAGTTTTTAATATACATGTACCGGTACTTATTTAAGTAATTAAAATAGGCTTAACCAAGCAAACGTGAAATTTCGTAATGTCACTTGTTTACCGTTTGCATGGTCCACAACAAGAAACAGTATTGTTAATATTATCTAAGGATATATATAATGTAGTCATGAGACCTATATAACCAATTTTTAATTTTTTTTTAAAAGTGGCTAATTTCTACAAAATATTGCTAGCCAATTTCCAAAACCTACGCGGTTAGCCCAGGCTTAATTATAGCTTATTTAAAAGCTTAAATTTAATTAAGGTTCAAGCATGTCTGTCCTGGACATGAAATCCAGTAGTCCAGCTGCCTCGACAGCAGTCCTGCTGCCTGGATAGCCTGCCCAGAACAGAAGTTAGTGTTAGTATGAGGAACTGAATGTGATACATGTACCAAACAGTACTACTATGCATGTTTTTCATAGTAATTACTGTAAAGCTTATACATGAATAAGACTTTGAAGACAAAATAGGTCACAGCTAGCACTGCATGATATAAAGCCTTATTGACACAACATACAATGAACCTGTGAAAAGGTTGCACTGCACCCAATGAGAAAGTTCAATATAAATACGGATTGGTTTGTTATGGGGACAATGCAGTTTAACTTGGGGAGAGTGTGTACAACAGGCCTGAGTAAATTGAAAATGTGTGTTATCCCATTCATGGGTTACACAAATTTTACTCAGATAATACATTTCATTTGGCATAACCCATGACAAAATGATTATTATAAACAATGACAATTTTTACAGTGGCTAAATACAATTAAATTATTGGACATTTACAATGCTGTTGTAATGATTGAATGTGAATTGATATGCTGAAATGTATCATTGGCTGAAAATTCCCCTGCCTGTTTATAAATCCTAGGAGTGTTTGCATGAAGTTCAATAAGGATTGATTCTTGCTATTTTAACTTTAGGAATTTCTAAAACTTGACTTTAATCAGAACTGCAACCAAACACTTTTTAATATTGTGACATTCGCCTTTGAAGAATCTACTCACAAGCAACAAACAATGGGTTTTCATCCATGGCTAATGGTGTACATGAAGTTTATTATGCATTGACCATTGGTAAACAAGTCTTGTGCTTTGAATACGAGTGGGAAAAGACAGTGGTAGATTTTTTTGCATTCTAAATGTCATTTTACGGGAGTAATTAGTTGGCGTGAGTAATAACCCGTGTTAAACAACAATGTCTGGGAAAGTTAAATTAATTCAGTTACCACTCCCAGCCCCTTCCCCACAATTTCTCCTCAAAATTAATATGTGAGTTAAAAACATGCACATTTAAATTGTACAAACATATTCTGCATTCTCCTGACTGCATTAATTATTCATATTATATTTTTATGTAATTTTCTGCCGCCTTAGTTGTGCATAAAAACAGTTTTGTATTTTCTTCATTATGTTAAGTCACGCATCTTGCTTTGGTGACAGTGGAACTGAAAAGCTGTCTCTTACAACTCCAATTCAACCGATTCTCTGTAATACAGTATTGATTTTTCCTGTTGGTCTCTTAATTGCTGCATGAGATCAGAAAATGAATCCAAACATTGAAAACAATACACAGGTATCTTACCATATTTTACCTTACAAATGAAATATAAAGTATTTGAAATTGAATACCTATTTTATTGAAAAGGTAAAGTATGTTCATTAAAATATAACAAACAAAAATTAATTCATTAGAGGCCATATTTTTTGGTATCAGCAACAAGGATCTATTATATGCATTTTTCCAATATAAAGGACAGTACATACCATGATATCTGATCAGTCAGTCCAGTGCATTTTTATCTTTAGATGTACAATACTTTGATTTTCTAATGCACATAAAATAGGTGCTTATTAGTGCAGTGTTGTGTATTCTGAATTAAATTAATTACAATAGATCTATTGTTATTCTATATATTACTGTAAGATCGTAGATGTATTGAAATAAACCAAACTTTTTATTTAAATTATGTATTTATTTTTCCCAACCATCTTAAATTACATTATTGAGATTATATACATGTAAATAAATAAATTCAAAAATTTAGTTGCAATAAAATTTTCTATTTCAAAAACTCCTGGATGACAAAACAATCTTTCATTAAACCATCTTTCATTAATTTAGCACCAAGTAGATAGTCATTTAAAGCTAAAAGCAAAACTCCATTTACACACAAAGAGTTAATATGGACAATTATTCAATGACATGTAGAATAACGAGCAGAAATGAGCTTCCAGTGAAAGAATCTGAGATCAATTATTGAGTTCATCAGACTCTTACGAGGGAAACTCTGACAGCCAGCCGACCGACCGACCATAAGATGATAGTAGAAATAATTCAATATCTATGAAGATTAAGCTCATATAATTATCACTGCAAAGGAAGAGATGGTAGGGCATGGTTGGACAAGCATAGTGACTTACTCTTTAGAGTTATCTCATCTGTGAATAATTCCGTCAATTCAACCTGTCATTTTCCATTAAGTAACTTGGAATGTTAGTCATGAATGAAGAACAAAAACAAGTGCTGCATACCAAGTAAATGTCTTTGAAGGCCTGGATTTGGACTACCATCTTTCCTGTTGATCTCATCCACCCAAACAATGTTCTGGTAATCACCTCATGTTTTGTTAAGGCTTGGTGGTGATATTATATATTAGGGGTGGTTGTATTGTAATCTCTACATGTTTTCTTAAGGTTTGGTGGTGATATTATATATTATTGATGGTTGTATTGTACATTATTAAAACCCAAAACCCATGCCTCACAAGAATAATTTTTAAATCCATTTAAATCCACAATAAAACATGATAATAAAAATTAGAAATGTTTGGTTTATGGTTGGCAGCAAAACGTTATGGTCAGTTATCCGGAACTAAACAACTTTTTTGCTAGTACAATGTATAGTTATCTTCTAAAATACCAATTAACAAACAAAATCTAAGTGTTATACAAATAAGCTGTACACAAGGTATTATAATTAAATTCTAATTTTACAATTATAAACATATAGGTTTACATTTTTTATGGGCTGTGTTAGTTTTATCCATAACATATATTATTATAGGAAAATATACCGGTAAACCATCTCCCATTACTTTGTAAAGGTTGCAAATATTTTATGATAATGAGCCACAGACTTTATAAGTTATGATAATGAGCCAGGCAGATCTTATAATAGACAATTGTGATCACGCTATTAGTTTCAAGCACATTATGTACATTTTAGAATAATACTTTTTGATGCCATGATTTTGCCATAAATTGCATTGTTGTGTCACAGAATACTTGATTGCTGTCCCCAAGCAATATAGTTGTAGATTAAATATTTATGTATTACATGAGTGCTGTATTAATTCTAATATAACCCAAGAGGTATACTGTAAACATTTTGTTTGCAAGAATAATACTTTTCATTACTCGAATACTTCATAAACCAGCAATGTCAATTTGAATGCGGTATATTGTAATGAGAGTGGCCCCTTATATTTACAAATCCTGGACATGTGCCTATACACACCAGACATGAAGGAAACTGGCAAACTGGCTCCATGTCAAAAACAGGCTGAACACATGTTGCCACATAGAGCATTTGACAGCAAATAATAAACAACTATCAATTTTGACAGTTATAGGTTTGGAGGATATATTTGGTTGATATTAAAACTGTTAAAATCAATGTTTACTATAGAATATTTTGAGATCTATATTAGCATTAGGTAATGTTTACTGTTATATATCTATATCTATTTATTGATTGAAAATATATTGTATTGTGTAAATAACAAAAGGATTTGGCGCTATTAAGTTTGCTAACTTACCAGGCCCTCTCCTGTATACATACAAAATAATATGAATGGCGACAATTACATTATGATATAAACATAATACATATATAATTACGTATATACAAATTTGTTACAATAATAAAGTTAAATTAAGGAAAGGCGCATATTATATACAATAGAATTTTACTTTGAGAAAAAGACTAGTGCTACAAGAAAAGAAACAATGATGGTACATGTATAGTCAAACAATCAGATTGTCTGTGGAGTGGCTCAAATTGGTTTTTTTTTTTGAAAAGCAAAAGCAGACATTCAATATCAAACATCATTTTTTTGAAGAGTGGATCTAACATGTGACTTTATAAACAATGTTTCTCATGTGGTGGTCAGTATTAAGTTAACACCTTGAAACCACATTCTATTGCCTAGATATATTAGTTAGCAGTAATAGTATTCATTAACAGGTTGTAAAATGGTGATACTCTTTATACAGAACCATTAGAATAACCTAACTAATGGACATCTTACATGGCAATCATTTAAGAAATCTTTATAATGTCTCATACTTCATAGCATATTTATGTACCCATTAATTGCGAACAATGTGAATAATAATAATAAATAATAATAATAATTATTATGCTGTTTGGAGCAAAGAAAACAAACAGTAAACTAGAGATAATGGCTAGGGGTGGGGTGGAGGGTATTAATAATGTTTTAGTGTAGACAAATTACATTTGAAAATCCTAATTAATGCTCATACATGTATTACTATAGATTTTAAGATATAATTTTGTAAAACAATAATTGATTTTCTTTATATTTACTAATCAATATAATAATTAATGTTTTATAAATTTTCAGAGATAATAATTAATATTGGTAGATCTAAACGTACTCATTATTAACAAAATAACTGAACAAAACATTTGAATATTTTATTTGTAACAGAACGAAAAAAAATGATCACCTGTTTCGTGGGTAAAATAATGAAGATGAGATTAATGCAAGGATACAAGAGGAAGCAATTTATTGTTACTTGCTCAAACTGATTGACAACTGCAAGTAAACCCAATTGATACAAGCTGAGTTAATGATTCTACTCGTTATTATTGGACAATTTACCCTAAGATATTATTGCATTTCTCTTGCTTGATCTTCAGTATGAAATATGTACTCAGCAACACAAGAAAATTGCAAGAGTAAAACTAGCGTGGGTTTCGATATTCATGAATAACAATACAATAACATTCTTTCATATTAAGATACATATATGTATGTATGCGCGTGGATTTCGATATTCATGAATAACAATACAATAACATCCTTTCATATTAAGATACAAATATGTATGTATGCGCGTGGATTTCGATATTCATGAATAACAATACAATAACATCCTTTCATATTAAGATACATATATGTATGTATGTATGTATGCGCATGGATTTCGATATTCATGAATAACAATACAATAACATCCTTTCATAAGATACATATATGTATGCATATCTGTATGTATATCTAAGTTTAAGTTGTATTGAACATAATTAATTACTATCTTATCTAAATGTATATCATGTTTAGTTACAGATAATGTATTTGTGAATTGTGTATGGAATAGGAAATAACCCAATTTGTCGACTAAGGAGGATCGATCCTTCGACACATCGAACCACA
>JAUTCZ010054197.1:0-10605 GCA_032273805.1 Melanodrymia brightae | reverse complement strand
GTCTGACGTCCAATAACCGCTGATTTATAATCGATGTGTTTCTAGTGGCATCGTTAAATAAAACAAACTTTACTTTATTTACATCTGTTAACTGCTACATTGTAGAGCATTGTGTGTGATCTGTTTGCAGGACGACTACCTGTTCCTTGTCAGCAGTATACTTTACCATTCCTAACACATTGCCATACCTCCCCTGATAGTGTAATTCTTCTTCTATTTATATCTGTTAACAGCTACATGGTTGAGCATTGTGTGTAATCTGTTTACAGGATGACTACCTGTTCCTGTACAAGGCTATTGAGAGTCTGAACAAGAACAATCAAGAGGACAAGGAATCTGTGAACTCATCGCCCAAACACCACGGCTCCATTCGCAAGAACGGAACACTACCACATAATTCCACTGTGACCAACAGCAAGGTTGAAACCAACATATGAACAACATTAGCAAGGTGCAATTTGTTTTTAAATTTGTGATTAGCAGTTTTTTCTACTGGATGGAGAATGGAAAAGCAACTACTCGGATTTGATTAGCACTTTTATAAAATGAACAAACATATTGCATCGTGATTGCAAGATTTTGCATCGCTTTTTGCGATCAGCGAACCCGGTCATCTTGCAGCCTGATTAGTGCTCGAAGACTTTTCAGCTGCTGGACGTGATCTAGTATGCAACACTGAGCGCTCACTTTATTACGATATTCATCAGCCAGACGATGTTTGTGTAATATGTATTATGTGCTGAACCTAAATGGAGGAAGTATTAATGCTTGTCTTTCTTTACATGACTAGGATGTGACAAAGGTGTTTATCTTAGAAATGTTACATGACTAGGATGTGACAAAGGTATTTGTCTTAGAAATGTTACATGACTAGGATGTGACAAAGACATTTGTCTTAGAAATGTTATTGAGAAGTTTTTTCTTTGTAATTGTTAGTATGTAAACAGAATGGTGTTATAAGATACCTGGGTGTGAGGTGACTCAAGTTGTTCGTATAGACCATTGCATCACTCCTGCATGACGACACAGAGAGAAAGTGAGTGCTTTCCACTGCTATGCATTGGGAGATACTGAATTATTAAAGTGTTCACTGTTGTCTGGATTTGCTTCAACGTGCATCACTGCATTTTTATGCATATCCAACAAAAATGATGACAGGTTTGTGAAACTATTGTAAATATGGTATGAATTGGAGGACTTATCATAACTGACCTTAACCCGCCAATGACAGCAGGTTCACTCTAGGCAATACCAGCCATAGATGGCCATACGATTTGCAAATTTTGTTAATGTCATGCACAGGATAGCACATACCATGGCCTTTGATAAGCTAAGTGGTGAATCTCTTGTTGGAATGGGAAATAACCCAATAGCTCCACTGGGGAGGATTGGGTCCTTCGACCTCTCGAACCTCATGGGGACACCCTTGCACTGCGCTACATCCTGCTCCCTGTACGATCGATGCCTGTTAAATGCAGGTATGTATAATATATGTCTGACATTTTGACACAAATTTTAAATATACTCTTTTCTGGACAAGCTCATAAAAAAAATAGCTCAATCCAAAATGCTTTAAACCGCATTAAAAACATTTCCAACAGAAGATAATGTAACAATTTAATGAACATTATTTAAACATATTTATGTTATTTAATTTGCTAATTTCTAACCTCTAGTCAATGATTGTATATATGAATTCCTACTAGTTTACAGTGTAATATTTTGTACACAAGATGATATTATTAGTGTTTGTACTAACTGATTTAAAAGTGGGAGGCAGCTAGCACTGCAATGTCTTTTATCAATATTTCTCACATCCTTAATCAATCAAACTTTACACACAAAGAAAATAATCAGAAATCAAATTGTATTAGACTGGATTACCTGCCCTTTACAGCTATGCAAACGGACCGGTCAGTGCCATCATTTTGGGTGGAATTTCCAGCGGTAGAATTGTGACATCACAGCTATGAAATAGCAATAGAGTCTACCTGCCAAATTGGCAAATACTCAAAGAAAAATTACATGACCTTTTTATTACGCCATTCAACATTCAACTTGTCTGGCTCTCATATATCAGTTTTTTTAGACTGGGTAAATACCTTCTGTTGCTATTTTTAGAACATTCCAACACCCAATGAGACTGGCACGTTTAGTGCTGTGCAGCGAGTCACTTAGTGCAAAGGGCAGACAATCCAGTCTAAAATTGTATATATGCACACAATTGTTATCTTTATATGTATTTATTATTTAAGTGTTGGGGGAGACCAGGTTGTTTTTAAATGATCCACTAATAAATCATTATTACAAATAATGCATTTTCACAAATAATTGTTTACCAAGTGAATATCACCACTATAATTTATGCTAAAAGTATAAACTTTAAAAACAATGATCACTGTCCATAATTTAACATTAATTTGTTCTAATGCAGAACACTAACACTATTGCAGATTTAATAAATTGTTTTATGTGCATGGAAATCTGAGCACAATGGACATATTTGACTTACGTTGAATATTGTCTGTTTATGGGAATGGGAGACAAACACTGTCAGTGTACTTATATGTAGTAAAACTTTATAGCCAGATATTGTTCCACACACTTGATCTAAACAGAACATTATCTACCTATTGAGAATGGTGAACAATACAACCATTAAGCTTGTACATAGTACAACTGAAAATCAAAACAAAAGTTATCACAATATCTTTGTGAGGCTGTGAATTGCTCATTGTTATAGACATTCATTAGCTCAATAGTTTCTACATCTCAGTTTAAAGAGAACCTGTCACACAGTTTTGGCACCAAATTTTTTATTACACATCTGTTGTGTATTTGTTTGATAAACAACATTCATTGTGTATTACTTCTCCATGGTGATGAAAAGTGAAGTTTGTTTTATTTAACGACGCCACTAGAAACCCACCGATTATAAATCAGCAGTTATTGGACGTCAGACGCATGGTTATATTGACACATGGTCACAGAGGAAACCCGCTGCTTCCACATAGGCTACTCTTCGAATAACAGCAAGGTATCTTTTAGGTGCATTATCCCATAGAGGATAGCACATACATGTACTGGCTGGAATCGAAAATAGCCCATAAAATTGTTTTTGTTCTGTGGAAGATCGATCCCTCGACTCATCCCGCCACAGGCAGACACTCTACCTCTGGACTACATCTCGCGACAGGCACTAGACACAATATTTTTTCCAAAAATAAAAGAAATTCTCTGCTATAAATAGAAATTTAAAAAATATTGTGTCACATTTGTGGTATGTTTTTCATAGATACATGTAACTTTAGTTTCGTTTAACGTAGAGAAAAAAGGTAAACATTTTTGAAAAAAAAATAAAAGTCCTACTTTTGTGTCCAAATTATATACCGTAACTTTAGGTTGACAAATAAAAATATCGCAAATACGAAGTATAATGGCTGTGCGTCCTGCCACCTCTTTCAGCATAAATACATGTTGTGAGTTTGTTTCACAAAATTCTTTCTCTGCTACGCTTTAAAGGGTGCTGCTGGAGAGCCTGGTCCACCTGGAGATGCTGGTGCGGCTGCTGTTCCTGCCGACCTGAACGTGAAGGCTGGATCGAAGAAGAAGAAGAGGAAGCGAAAGAGGAGACGAAAGCGATCCCTGGATGAGTACGATGTGCACGATGATGTTCAGAGTCAGCTGACCAGCATGATGGCCAAGAAGAAACCAAACGGCGGACCGTTGAAGATGAAGAATGTCATGCGAGAGGTCGTCTCGATCCTCTTCAAGCACATCGATGGGCTGCAAGAGGAGGTCAACAACATAAAGTACCCACGAGGAACGCGAGAAAACCCGGCCACATCGTGTAGAGACATTGCGTACGGTCACTCCAACTATAAAGATGGTGAGTCGTCTGATTATTCGTTTAATTACGTGTGAAAAATTAACATGTTTTAGTGGGTATTTGATTAAAATTAAAAATATGGTCTACATTAAATAGACATGTTTTAGTGGGTATTTGATGAACATTAAAAATATGGTCTACATTAAATAGACATGTTTTAGTGGATATTTGATGAAAATTAAAAATATGGTCTACATTAAATAGACATGTTTTAGTGGATATTTGATGAAAATTAAAAATATGATTTGCGTTAAATAGACATGCTTTAGTGGGTATTTGATGAACATTAAAAATATTATCTAAATTTCAACGTGGCCCTCACACCAACCCTGGACCCATCCCCCATTCTGCAGTGCATGGTGTTTGAATACAAATTGCATAGAGCAACTGAAACCAATACACACACAACACTACCTACCACACCACAGCTATTAATTTTCATATTACAAACACACACACAATACACAACACTACAATACCACAGCTATTTCATATTACAACAAAATTTTACAACCAATATAAAACTATCAGCAATTTATTGTTATTTTATACTTTAGGATGGTACTGGATCGACCCTAACATGGGTTCCATTGACGATGCTTTACAAGTCTGGTGCAATCTCACTGCCATGGGAGAGACGTGCATCTTCCCAACATCTCGCACTAAAATGGTGGGTATCAATTTTGTAAACACGGCATTATCGATAATAACTTGGGAATGTTTAGTTGATGTTGAATTTGTTTTAATATGTCTACGTCTCTGTTCGTTTACACCATATATTGACACCCAATTATAGCCGATGCCATTTTTTGTGCTGGGGTGTCGTTAAACTATATAATTATAATAATAATAATAATAGTCTATGTCTGTTTCACTTGTATTGGCACAATGTAGGATTTGGTTATTAATTTGTTTCATTGATTTATGCTTAAATACTTTTACATCTCATTTCCATGGCGTCTTGGAAATCTCTGGCAGGTATGTCACAGGATATTCTGTCGCAAATTGTAGAGCTCATCCAATCAGATTTAGTATTATAAACTTGTTTGAAATAGAATAATATATAATTTTCATTTTGCTTTTCAACAGAGTCCAGAGCAGTATTGGCAGCGGAACCCTGACAATCCTCACCAGTGGTTTCACAACCTCAAAAAGGGATTCATGGTAAGTGTTGTGAGCCAGAGTAATAAACGTAAGGCTGAACAAAAAATGTAACTGGTTTCCTATTACACGTTGGAAAAATATAGGGTAGGTAGGAAAAACATTTTATTTGGGAAAATTTGGTTATTAAATAGGTGTTGATAGGTGTTAATAGTTTTGGAATATTTTCGTGGAAATCGATATGTTATATTTTTAAAATGTTTTGGACATACGAAAAAATTATACGGGTCGGCAGGCTTAAATTAGGTTCAGTCGGGTAACCGGAAACAAAAAATATTTTATGATACGCCTAATTAAGATGGGTATAGTTTGAAATAATAACTTGGCTTTAATTAGCTAAATATGCACATGGTTTCGAACTGGAAACAGATCAAATCATATAAAACAAGGAACTATATAAACCGGAATGAAGATCCAGACACAAAACTACTACGGTAAGAACTTGTACTTGTTTACTTGTATATTGGACTGATTGTATACACAACACAATAACAGTTATGTTATTTGACATTTACACTATGGGATTAATTTTGAAAAGTGATCACAAATTGTCACTGTAACACTTCATAAATGTATGAATAATTTGTTCATAGTTTTGGTGTTGCTTTAGATCATTTTCGTTAGGTGTGTGATCTAGAATTATGCAAAAATCAATAAAGTCAGACCTATCAAATTTACGATAAATTTCCTGTCAGGTTGACCTATTACTAGCTCTAAATGACGTGACATCATTGTCTATCGTTGCTGACTGTGCACAGCTAAATATTAGACCAATATTCACTTTCTAAACTAAAGATTTTATAAATATCAGATTCAAAATACTAACTGTAAGCGAGTCATTCGAAATCTAAAACAAGACTACATCGGTTGTGCTATCCTGTTTGTGGAAAAGTGCACAAAAAATCCTTGCTGTTATTCAAAGAGTAGTCTATGTGGTGGCAGCAAGTTTCCTCTATGACCAAGTGTCGATATAACTGGGTTTGACACCCACTAACTGCAGATTGACAATCAACGAATTACAGTGGAGTCAAACACACAAACTGTGATCATTAGCTATAACTCTAAATCATCACACACATGATCACAAATTGTAATTTGTGTATTGTAGGTGCGCTATGGAGGCTCCCAGACAGCTGTTCAGATAGGTCTGCTGCGAATGTTGAGCACAGTCGTCACCCAGAGGTTCACCTACTATTGCTCAGGTTCAGTGGCCTGGTATGATCAGGTTGCAGGAGATCACAAGAATGGAATCATGCTGTTAGGCGACGATGGTACTAATTTCAACACAGAAGGCTTTGACAGCACACAAGTTATACACGATGGATGCAAGGTAACATGTACTATTTAAACTGTTACAAAACTAATAGGAAATTTTATAGTTAATCATTGAAGTCAAACTTTTTGTTTCCCCAGAGCCATAAGGCGTAGGGGGCCCCTACTCCTTCTTACCTGTTTAACTATACTTCGTGTCACAACTTTTCTGGTATGTTTTTCGTAGATAACTTGTTTCGTTTAACGTAGAGAAAAAAGGTAAACATTTTTTAACATTAAAAAAAAGTCCTGTTTTTGTGTCCAAATTATATAACTTTAGGTTAACAAATACAAATATTGTAATGCAAATACATACAAAAATTCTTCAGAAAAATCAGTTGCACCCAGATCAATTGTTTTTATGTTTTCCAGGATCGCAGACAAAATGGATTTGCAGTGTTTGAAGTAAGAACTAACAAGTTGGCTAGCTTGCCGATAGTTAGTTTCATGCCGGGCGACTACGGCAATCCATGGCAGAAGTTTGGCTTTGAGGCAGGCCCAGTGTGTTTCCATTAATTACTAAAGACTTCTTATAACTGTCTGTTAATCCTGCAAGGAGATTGTGATAGTTTTTTTTTATCATTCTCAAGTCCGTCCATGTTGTAGGCTGTCTACATGTTTAACACCATCACTGTAGCCGAGCTTATAGTAATCTACAATTTAGACTTACTTAATCACAGTTCACATTGGCTACGTGTTTAACACCATCACTGTAGTAGAGCTTATAATAATCTACAATTATTATCTCTTAGTTAATAATATAAATAGATCCTAATTTTAATTGTATGCATATAATAAATGAAAAATCTTTGTCAAAAGTTCTTTGAAGTGAAAAAATAATTATGCAACTTTGATTAGGTAATTTTACTGTAATAAAAATTGCCTATTCTTAGTGAAAACTGTCAACAGTTTGTGTCTAGTCACTCATGTTAAGCAAGCATCCTATGGACTACCAAACAAAATTTACTTGCTTAAAACAATCTTGCTTAATACAGGCCAATTTGGGACTACACAATTTTGTTCCCTTAAGACAGATGCTTGCTTAATAGAGGTGGACGCTTTAGATGGTTCGACTATATAATGAAACAATGTCACATCTGATAATATAAAATTAGTCAAATGCTTTCTTTTCTTTGCTAACAATGTGTTAACGTGTATTTCTTGCAATGTTTCACTCATTAGTGCTCAACTTGCATAATGTAATTTGTTTATTTGCAACTGGAAATGATGCCGTTCTTTAAATGCTTTGATCTTCCATTCCTTCGTAAGGAATTCTTGTCAACTTCTGTCATTTTCAATGAAAACTAATTTGATGAGCTTGCAGGAACTGCATCATGTTCAGTTGGGTGTATTTTCTCATGGTGCTAGCTTACCGAGATATCAGGGCAACACAACTGTGATGTCGGGGCAAAAATATCCGTCCAATTCAATCACTGCCAAATGTAGAATATTTTGTTTTAATAAACATACATTTTTTTCGAACATACTTTACTTGTTTATTGTGTTTTATGATAATAGTGCATGTACTCCAAAACAGGATCAATTTGTGATGCACAATATCATATCTTCTATTGGTCTGTGAAATGCAACATTAACAAAAAGATAAAGTTTGTTTGTTTAAAGACGCCACTGGAACATATCGATTAATTATAAATCAGCGGTTATTGGACGTCACACATGGTTATATTGACACATGGTCACAGAGGAAACCCGCTGTAGCCGTTTCATGGGTTACTCTTATCGAAAAACAGCAAGGGGTCTTTTATGTGCACAATCCCATAGACAGGATAGCACACACTACAGAATTTGATAAACCAGTCATGTACCACTGGCTGGGACGGAAAATAATCTATAGTATAAAATGTTTTTTTAAAAAAAATACTGGTTTAGGATCAAATAGTGCGGATACAATATCTGGTGACTATATCCACGTAAAGGTCTGCCCAGCAGTTTACGAAGAACTGAGCTGACATACAAACTGACACAACCAAATAAAACGGGCACAACCAATCGACATACTTGACAAACATTCATTTTTGGCCAAGAAACAAGCAAGCGGAACCAACAAACATTTATTGTTAAAGATTTAATTTAAACCAAGTAATAAACACAACCAACCAACAAACTTGTTAAATTTTAATTCTCGCCAAGAAAATAACAGAATCTAATTTGACATTCTATGTTTACTGTAACTTCTTGGTAAAGTCATTTGAGCATATTGCATTCATGTACATGTATAAAAACAACATTCAAAGAAAACAAAAATAGATTCTATGTCATTGACAACATTTAAAAATACAAATATTGGTCGCTTCCCTATCAAAAACACATCTGTAACCTGATCCACCTTTTAGGTGCATTTCTTCAGGTAGGATTTGTTATTATTTATTTATTTTTATACACATCCAAACATGTATAAAAAGGCATTTACAAAGATGGTCTTCATTTAAACAACAATTATATAAACAGTGTAACAATAATTGGTTTTCAGCTCATTTATATACAACTTATTTAATATGTAATAATGTAACAAAGCTACTAATTTGAACATCAGTTATTTCATGTTAAATTTTGCATCTGCATAGCACACAAAATGTTTCGTTTAATGTCATGTCAAGTTCGACAGCTTGCCGAATGCGTACATCAGAGATTACAAAGAGCTCCTCCCTCTAGAGATGGTAGAACATGCAGATGAATCTTTGCTCTGAAACAAACAAGATCTATTGATTAGTAATATGTATTATATGACACGTATCTCGACAGGTATGTATGATTAGACGTAAGCTGTCTTATCAGTGAATACAAAATATGATCTACATGGAAAATATACTAATTACTAGTATATATCTCAAAGTGCAGATCATATTAATTGTTATCCAATAGCTCTGTATATAAAATGTATTTAGTATTATCCTTTGTATTTGTTATTGTTCTTTCTTTAAGGAAATAGATTTAATATTTTTTATCGTTTTAAAACTTTCAAAATACTGTGAAGATTGCTTTCACCCCCAACTCCCAGTATAAATTTCCTCTGCCCTCTCCTATGAACCTGATGATATGCTACAATGTATGTAAAGGTTAAACAGTCCTTACATAGAACAGTTTCGAATGCTGTCTTTCAATGTTCTATTATTTATTCAGATAAAATGTCTTAAAAAATGTGAAGTCTCTCTCTCTTAAGTTTAGCAGGAAGAAAGTCACTTCTCCCTATAAATCTGACCTAGCTTGAGACCTGCCTCGGACATGTTCATCATATGTTTGATGTAATATTTTGACCTCTGACACATTAAGTTCAATGTAACATTGACCTCTGACATTAATATCTTAAGTTCGATCCTCCTAATAGGTAGCCTCATTTTGGTTTCCGACATTTAAACCAGTGTTTCGCAAATGTTATATCCAAGACTGTGTATGGACTGTCAAGTGCACATAAAAGACCCTTGTTGCTTATTGAAAAGTGAAGTTTATGTGGAAGGGAAGCAGTAGGTTTCTTCATTGTGTGTAATAGCCATGTCTGAGAACCAAATGGATTGTAACTCACTCATTGAACTCCTGAACAACTTCCTCAACTTTAGATGGATTCACAACAACAGCGCAACGGAACTTGTTTGGGTCAAACAGGTCTTTTATGTAACAAGATCCCACTCTTTGCAGATCACCCAGTGTCACCATTGATACTTTTTCCAATAGAGATCTGAAAAATAATGTCATACATTCAGAATTCAACTAGAATAAAGCATAAATTTATTAAATATTTGACAATGCCAAGCACATCCATGTAATAACAGAATTCCTATAGTCAACAATATATAAATTCTTCCATAACCGTCCCGATCAGCAGATCTCCACCCAATAGAATGAATTCAAACAGTATAATTCTCTTCTAAGGCCTGGTTCATTTCCTTGTCTCATTCATGGGCATGCATTGGGTATTCTTGTCGCTATTGATGGGCACTGAGCACTGTACTGTTTGCAATATGTAATCACGTATCATGTGTCATATTGTCAATTATTCCAACACTTTCTTTTGGAGAGTGTAGATGAAATAAGACTGGCATAATATGGAATATCATCCCGGAAAATACAGGAAAAATTGGAATACAGTGAAACCTGTCTTAAGCGGACACCTAAGGGAATAGCAAAAAGTGGCCTCTTAAGACAGGTGACCTGCTTAACCCTTATCCTGCCGCATTCTTTTTGTAAAAATGTCAAAATTTTCACAGGACGTATGTTTTTGTTGTTAT
>JAUTCZ010054186.1:0-10608 GCA_032273805.1 Melanodrymia brightae | reverse complement strand
CCGTTCCAGCCAGTGATCCACGACTGGTTTATCAAATTCCGTGGTGTGTGCTATTCTGTCTATGGGAAAGTGCACATTGTAAAAGACCCCTTGCTGTCATTCGTAGAAGAATAGCCTATGTGGCGGCAGCAGCGGGATTCCTCTGTGACTATGTGTCAATATAATCATGCGTCTGACGTCCAATAACCGCTGATTTAAAATCGATGTGTTTCTGGTGGCGTAGTTAAATAAAACAAACTTTACTTCTTAATCTGTGTACCTCCACACGATTTCGAATAGGATTTTAAAATCGTTAGTTACCTTATTTTACGCCTGCTATAATACTCCCACAATTTTAATTGATAAGTTGAAACTTGTTTTGGTTTGGGAAACGAATTAAAAATTAAAAATAAATTTGTTTGGCTTTGCAGTTCAGACTGTTTGGAATTTCATATGATGATTGATCATCTAGCTATTTACCTCTACACTACGTCATCACAATTGCTATAACGTCATTCCTTTGCAAGTATTCATTTTCATTTAATATCTGTTACTAATTAACACAATTATACATAACTGCAAATAGCATTAGATGCATATACATGATGGCATTTCGTCACCAAATTAAGATAAGGTCGTAAGTGACAACGTAACACAATGTCATTTTCGACTTTAATATGTTAATCAGGTGACGATTTGTCTTAAATCTAGGCGATATTCCTGATTGTAAGATGCATGTCAACGTACGTACACATTTATCTATTATCGAGAGTGATTTTAAAACCTGAAATGCATACAATACAAAAAGTCGTATTTCGAATTCTTATACATGTACATGTAGTTGTATTAGCACAACATCACACACACTTAGTTGAGCACTCAGTAGCTAAGTTATATGTCATTCATTGATACTATCTACTAAACAGCAAGCAACACAATCGCTACGTATACGAAGTTATCAATAATTATACCTGACGTAAATCAGAAGCCAAACAGTATTACGTCTATACTAGTAATCGTTCACAGACGTTTATCAACACCAAATATCAAGAACACAGACAGCTATTGATAGCCCGTATTCACAAATATCCTACCTTTTCTCCAGCGGAGAATGATTATAGATTAAAAAACCCTTTCTTTAGATCGTAATAAAACTTTATTTTATTTTACACATGCAAACAGTGCTGAAGACGCGTGTTTACTCATCTCTCAAAATTCCTGGTAATTTGCACAGATAGTCAAAAGACACTGTTTGGCTTGCTTCCAGAAGTCTTGATTGATATTACACACTACGAGTTCAGCAAGTTGGTGAGCGTGATTTACCTCGGACGCGAAACAGATCGTACGAGATTCCGTCAAAACTGCATTCAGTGTCTAGTTTAACAATACCTGCTAATGAATCGCGCACTATTTCTGCCATGAACTTTGAATAATTTGTCAAATGTCTAAAGGTACTTCCTATGTCAGAAATTGCAATTATTGACATCTCAAAGAGCGACGTTACTGATTACAGACCTCACAGAACAGTGTTATTTAGGTTATTAAACCGTTCTTCTCATTCTGACTTCACGTATTTGTAACAATGTTTATTTGTAACGCTGGAACGAAAATCAATGCACGGTGATCTGTTATCTATAGCTATACATGATTTCAGACCAAGAATATAGCAGATAACCTATGTTCTTACACAGCCATATCCGTAGCACAGTGGTTAACGCGTTGGTTTTAAGACTAGTAGGTAGGGCCTACTGGGTTTGAATCCCATTCGTGGCATATGGGATGTTTAATCCAAGTAACGACTCCAACCGAGAGTGAGTACTTCCACCAACTGGTTTAACATAGGCCGTGGTAAAATGTAACCACACCCCAGCCATAGAAAAGACATCGGCTATTGGGTGTTAAAATATATGGTATATGCAATGATATAAAAATCAGTGTATAGAGCTGATATATGCGAGATCTTTTATGTGCACATTCCCACAGACAGGAAAGCACATACCATGGCCTTTGATATACCAGTCGTGGATCAATGGTTGGAACGGCAAATAATCCAACCGATCCACTGAGGAGGATCGATCCGTCGACCTATCGAGCCTGCGGCGGATGCCTTTGCTCTGAGCTACGCTCCGCTCCTATAATTATGTGTATACCTTCATGGCTTTGTTAAAATGACGTGGAATGACGGTTTGTTAAAATAATCTGGACCACGTGTCTCGCGTGCAGAAAATCAGTTTGGTCATTATTATTATGTTGGTGTTTAACGACACCCCAGCACGAAAAAAAGGATATCGGCTATTGGGTATCAATATATGGCTGGTGTAAACGAACAAAAATCAGTGAATAGAGCTGATATATAAATAATATATGGTAAAGTCTACAAGCAACAGTGTAAATGGCTAGGTTTAGTACATAAAATACCATAGTCACTTGTTTTGTTATAATTTTACGCAACGAAAAATAAACGAAACGTTTGTGAACAGCATAATGTTAAGACAGTTCGTGCAAAATACACATAATTGCAACCACGATCTGCGAACATAAATGCTATTATACACAAAATACATTTTGATTCTAACAAGATTGCTAACTCATGTTCAACGTTACGAAATAGAAACACGCATCAATTAATAATGGTACTTTTACCAAACAAAAAATAGTATAGTATAGTATAGAGAGCAAACCATATTACAAATGTGCTCATCTTTTTATCTAATTATTTTGCAATCAAGATCTGTCTTGCTATTCGTTTCAACTTGAAACGACTAATTGTATTTCAGATACCATCTGTAACAAATTGAATTAAATATCTGTTCCTTTTCAAGTATACACTAAATATTGTCTCGTGTACAATGGTGTGTAATTTACCCATCATGCTTTAGCGAGTGGAATAATCTATTAAGCTATCAAACAGATTCGTTTAATAAGTAATTCGTATGATTACTGCTTACAGACAATCCCAAAAGCACCAATACTTTGTTCAGAGATCAAATACATATTGACAGTGGTTCGAGAGTTCATCCTGTAAGGATTCGTGAAGATATTGAGACACATAATTTGAAACAGGTTTGTGTTAATACAGGAACATGGCTCACAAAAAGTTACAAGTAATGAATAGCTCGATACCACAGCCTATGCTATTATAGGCGACAAGATGTAAACAAACCAATAGCACCAAAACAAACACGTTATAAACAAACAACAATCCGTAGAAGGGCGATTCCATTGTATTTGTCACGTCCGGAACGATTGTTTCTCTTTGTTATGTAAATAAATGAAAATATTATCAAATTTCATTAATTGTTTTGTACTGCAATTTGAAATTCCTAACAGTTGAATTATCTAACAACATAGTGTTTTGTCATAACTAACCAAAATGATGAAAAACAATCGTTCCGGACCATGGAATCGCCCATAAAACTTAGTCTATTTTCAGGATAATCTGTCGGTTTGGATTGCTAATTAGTTTAAAACATTACTACGAAGTTTGCTTTTGCTTGCACATCAATTCTTAAGTATTACAAGTATTCATCACGTGAAAACTTGGTTTATACAAACATATTTATACTTAGCAATTACATATAAAAATTAATGTTATCGCAGATGTGAGACTGGCTTTAGGTTAGGTGCACCACAACTTCTTATTAAACCTGATGAGCTGGGCTTGATAATAGGCAGTACGCAATAGCTCACAGGTAAATTGGAAAGCAATTTAACAAACATAAACCAGACAGAACACCCCACGCAACCAACCAATCAATCACACAGCATCTGTAACACTAATATGTCGTGAATGAATGCATAACAGTCTGCACAAGAACATTTTTGTTGCTGCTACAGTATGGATACGTATCGCCATCTGTCCGTGGTCCTGCCAACATACAGTGTATGTTCCCCAGTCGAACTGGGGCCTCTGGTTTGATGCCAATACGTGCCTTTGGTAGGAATGGAATTGATATCGTAGGAATGGTTACCTGAACAATCCATATTATGTTCGTAATTTATTACAGAGAATTCCAGCATTCCCGTAGAAAGATCATCAATTTCAATCTTGTTATCCACAACCCAATAAGCAATAACCTAACTATCTCTCTATATGAACAACTGGCCAACATACACACTTTAATTGCATACATTGTGTTTATAAACACACAATATTTTATTTAGTTAAGTATGTCTTATCGAATTGGTAATTGTGTAGCGCTGCATCTTGCGTTCACATGTCGCGTGTGAGCCCTTTTCCTGCAAATAGCAGCGGAATAAACTACTACCTACAATCTACTATTACAGCCGTCGATTCTAGATTAAGAGTGATACCACAAGGGCGCATCCAAGAGCGTTAACAATAGGTACTTTATCAAAACAAAATCTCTATATGCGTGAGTCCAGATGATTTTTCTTACACACATAACCTACTGTTTAAGCATACCACCATCATATCCTGAAACTCCAGTAGCATCAGGCTCCAACTCCAAACAGTAGTACTACAAGCATTTGGATTACCAGAAACATACTGGATAAACACATTGATGTTTTCAAGAATTTGAAAAAGTTAAAGGCACAATGCCCAGTTTTAAGACGTCTGCTATTTATAACATTTACATGTATGGAGCTTATTTCTTACAATATCAACATATCTACATTCAATGTGTTTCTCGTTATCCAAATGGTTATAATAGCTTATTGTGTACTTCTGCGTAAAATAATTAGTCTCGTGTCAGATTACTGTAGACAAAAGTTCAAGGTCTATGTTAAGCTACTACAAACGCATTGGATATGTATATAGTGATGTAGTAAGTACATATTAATTTTAATAACATAATGCTCCATGAGCCAGACATGTTACAAATGACATTAATGAGACGCCCAAAAACGGTGGAATACGTCGTAACGCTAGGCATTGTCTATTTAATATTAACATATTACTTGCATCTTATCCTGGTAATCCAAATTGTTATAGTAGCTGAAAGGCACAGTGCCTATAGTTTTAAGACGAATATCACTGTGCTTGCGCAGATAATGCAATTTGTAACGTAGTTTTGGCTAATGGTGTATTTTTTGTTCTTATAATTAACATTTACTTACATCTTATGGCTTTCAATATCAATATGTATAATATCCAATGCGTTTGTAGTAGCTTAATAATAATAATATGGTCTTTTGGAGTTTTGTCTGGCACCTGACAAATGATTTTAGACAAAAGTACACATTAAACTACTATAACAATTTGGATGGCAAGACGCACATTAGATATACACACATAATTTGGTTTTCGCCTTAAAACTAGGCATTGGTGCTTTAGGGACAATACTAAGCTAGTACAAATGCTTTGGACATAGTTATAGAATGTGAGCGGGGCGTATTTCAGTGCAAGAACGTTCGCCTCAGGTTTGATAGGTCGACGAATCGATCCTCCTCTGTGTGTCCGTTGGAATATTTCCCGTTCCAACCAGTGATCAACGACCAAAGCCCATGGGTTGTTATCCTGTGTGGGAACGTGCACATACAAAATCCCTTGCTGTTATTCGAAGAGTAGCCTATGTGGCGGCAGCGGGTTTCCTCTGTGACAAAGTGTCGATATAACTGTGCCTGTGCGTTTGACATCCAATAACCCCTGATTAATAACCAATGTGTTGCAGAGGTGTCGTTAAACAAACTTGATCTTTTTTATATTTGTAACACAATGTAAGCAATTGTAAACTATAATAAATACATTATAAATGCTCTATTAGCCTAAATACGTTACAAATAGCATTAGATGCGCACGTAGTGTGGCATCCTTATTAAAACTCGAGAGTGTGCATTTAACTGAAGCCATATTTATCTAGTCGAAGCTACATTATATATAATATAATTCTGTTAATGGAAAACAAGTAACGTCCGTTTGACATTATTTTATTATTCTCTATTAACCTGTATAAAACGAAGTCTGCATGAATTGCGTGATATGAAGACATTATTTAGTCATTCTGCATTAACCCATGGAAAACACGGTTTAATAAAACGTGACACAGAAGTCAGGAAAAAAATAACAAAATTGTTGATGTCGTATTCCATACGGCTATGTATTGAATATTTACAACATCAAAGGAAGTCGCGGTGTTCGTCATGGTATTACATTGCTATTATTGATTTTATTCCCAGCATATAGTATCGTGTTTGTCGATCTGATCAAATGAACGTAACGACATTCTTAGATACAATCTTATAAAGGAGTATGGGCGATGTAATAAATCAACTATGGTGTTCGACACTGTAGCGTAATAACAGACGCATACGGTGGATTGCTGAAATCGTTATATTATGTTGAGACTTTTCTAACATTGCTAAAAGTTCTATCAATGCCAATCGTAAATAAAATGTTTCGTTTATTTGTACAAGTATTGTGTGTGAACAATGTAGGGGAAAGTGGTCTAAAACGGGCCCTCAAGTTAAAATGGGCTCCGCCCATTATCTAATGTTCTCTTTCGTGTAGTCCAAAAATGCACTGTACACAATAACCCCGCTACAGGTTGATGACGTTTTTGTAACATGCGTGTTTTTAAGCGTCCGTAGGCTTGTACAAACAAGAACAACACTTTTATCGGTTTCCGCTAAACAAATTCTAGAAAAGTTCATCTCGAGTTGAAGGTGTATATGAATATCGACTATAAGTTACAGTTGTTTTCAAATATCGAACCAATGTATTTTACAAAGATATGTCATTGTTCAACATCGTACTTCTTGTTTCATTCTAAACATGGTGGGTGTCAATAAATACGAGCTCAGTTAAAACGGGCCTCTGGGGCTCATTTTAAACCCATCTAGTGCACATACCCACATTTAAACCAACATCTTGTACTATACAAAAACAGGCTCATGTATCTTCACTATACTATCACCCATTCCAAAATCTAAGCTGTCAGAACGTCGCAAACCATCAAAATACAGAGGACAAACAGTTATCTTAACAAGCAGCCCATATAAGAACAGTTTGGAGCAAACCTTGGAGAGTAGTCAGTCCATCTAGTTCTGTTTCTGTCATAAAACGAGCTATAAAAAGCTACGTCAAATGGAAAAGGAGGGAACAAGAAGTCTAAGGTGACCATGGGGACGTCCCAGACCGACACACCGTTTTTTATTTTGTGGAGAGAAGTTTTCCGAATCTAGGCAGTGTGAGAAATGGATCCAGTGCAATGTATCACAGAACAATCAGTTCGTTGTTTTATTAGATTTCTGTTCATTTCATTTATTAACATGAAAAACCAGGTTTTAAGACCCGATATTGTGTATTGTTCCTTTTAAAAAAAATTACCTCAAGGGGCCCATTTTACATAGTACTTTGGGTAAAATGGGATTTTTTATGGTTTACTTTAAACAATGACGCAATGTATTTGGTTTATGTTTAAAAAATTACGGTTAATTTGCTTAAGGGGCCCGTTTTAGACCACTTTCCCCTACATGTTTTACTATTTACTCATACATTCTTTTTAGTCTTGAATGTGTTTTTCATGTTTTTGTGACTGTTGTGTGTGTACTAACATTGTTTAGACATGTGGAGAAGAATAAGTGGCCTAAATAGTTAGAATTATTCAATTAAAAAAAGCTCAGTAAACGATAGGTTGTTTGTACATGTAATGAAAACGAGCGTTGGTGGTTAATGGAATTTGAAATATGGTGGATCATTCTGGGAAACTGATTTGTTTCCAAGAATGTTAATACTATTTACTGAATCAGTTCCCTTGTTCGCATAATTATTTCAAATTAAAGAATACTGTTTCTTTCTTTGTTTCCCTTGTTTTGTCAAACGACGTAGAGTAATGTCTAGAACAATACTCTCGGGTCGATATTGCAGATTGCCGCCATCAGTGGATCACCCAGTGTTTGTGATCAGTTCGTGGGGTATCTTTGTTTCTTATTGTTCTAAGTGTGTGAAGCTCTGATGGTTATTCAAGGAGATGTAACAAATCTCTAAAATCAATAGACGCGTTGTTACCTCGTTCTGTCCTGAGACTACGACGCCGTCTTCACGACCCAACACATTAATATTTGACGTCCGGGGAATCGAAACGTTGCCAATATACCTCTGAGTTTGTCATTACAACCATATGACATCGCAGTGCGCAGCATTTTAATCCAATGATCCTCTCTGGTCATGCTGTAACACTGACTTAGTTTAGGACTATTGGTTGGATCATAAATCTTTTTCCAATATCCTAACTTTCATGTAGGGGATTGAGTGATTCTGCCTATTGATATGTCAATAGACACAGGATGAACTATTCGTATTTATTCCAGATCTGTGTTGGCTCACGTGAACTGACAATTTTTGTTGTGATTCATCAACATAAATTAGATCACAGAGTGTGCACTCTATACCATTAACCACATTCGTACTTTGGCATGAGATAGGTTCAAATGATTTATTTTCTGGCCGATAGGGATGCTTTGGAAAAATGGTCCATGGGTCAGGAATATGTTACAAAGGTCATTAGATGCGCAAGTACGGTGGCATTCATCTTATAACTGGGCGTTGTGCCTTTAAGAGGAACATAAAACAATATAAAGGTAAAGTTTGTTTGTTTAACAACTCTGAAAAACATTGATTCTGTGACTAAGTGTCAATATAACCGTGCGTTTAACATCCAATAACCCGCAGCCGCCACAAGCTACTCTTCTTCGAATAACAGCAAGGGATCTTTTATTTGCATTTGCCCACAGACATGGTAGCACACACCACGGCCTTTCATATTCTTTTTCGTGAAATAATCCAAAGGGTGACACGGAGGAGGATCCGATCCTTCGAACTATTGAGCCGCAGGCGGACGCTCTACCGTTGAGCTAAGCCAAAATCCTTCGACACAATAATATATACATGCGAGGGTGGATATGATTTGTTGACGGCATAGACAAATAACCTACTGTTTAAACTGATGAAAGTATGTGTTCGGGAAAAAAGCATATATCCTGCACCGCCTGTGACATTCGTCTTGAACTCAAAACAGCGGCTACTACAGACATTTGGTTGACCAGAAACAATGGATACGCAGATATTGGTTTTCTAAGAAAGAACGTTTTAATTTTTATAATAAAAGGCTCTATTACCAGGAAATGGGTTACAATAGCATTAGGTGCGCACGCTATTATGGCATCAGTCTTAAAATGGAATAAATTAAGACGGATGCCACTATGGCGTGCACACATAATGCTATTATAACACGGTTATTGGTAATAGACCATTTTTAATTGAAAAAAAGAAAAAAGTTCCTGCTGAAGTTATCAATACATGTATGTGTCTAACCAGTGTGTTTCTGGTCATCCAAATACTTGTAGAAGGCGATGGTTCGGGTGGAACTCGAATTACACCGGCGTGGCAGCATATGATTGCCTTACACAAACAAATGTAATGGTGCCATCACTGTTTAAAGGCACACTGCCTAGTTTTATGACGAATATCACCGTGCTTGCGCAGATAATGCTATTTGTAACATATTTCTTCTTAAAATTAACATAAATTTACAAGTTTACATCTTATTTCTTTCAATATCAATATTATATGCATGTCCATTGCGTTTACAGTAGTTTAATAATGATGGTCCTTGGCTATTTGTCTGGTACGTGACAAATGATTTTATTCAAAAGTACACATTAGGTTACTATAATAATTTGGAATGACAAGAAACACATTGGATATACATAGGCCTATAATAATGATATTGTAAGCTTTAAGGTGTAAATAAATGTTAATTTTAATAATAAAGAGCTGTAAATAGATTTCAAATAGCATTAGCTTCGCAAGCTCGACGACATTCGTCTTAAAACTATGCATTGCATCTTTAATAGTCAACTTCTATTTTCTTTGCCCACGGAGCGGAAATGGATTGTTTTCTTGCAACATTTGGTGATGACGTCTAGAACAAGTAATGACACTCTTTGTTCTTTCGTGGCTGTGACATTTTAATATTGCTGTTTCATGAACGATGCGTTTGCCATTAGGCTTATTTCCGTATTCTATTGATCCATGCTATGTTGATTCAGTATTTTTCAGTGAGAAATCCAAGATATTCTTCTTTTGTGAGAGTCAAAGCTTATTTAATGTCACAAATGGGAACAAGAAATGTGTGTCTTTTGAATCTGGACATCAATTAGTAATATTATTGTAGTCTTCACATTTACTGTAGGATAACAGTTTGTATATTGGTGGAGATTATTGATTTTTCTGATCCAAACTCATGTTGCACAAATTCAATTTCATCATGTAGACATTTAATATTCCAAAATTCCGCTGCCTCCGCAAGCTTTCAAAGAGGCTACACATTGCCCTCACCCCAATCCTCCCACTACCCGAAGAAATCCAAAAGCAACCCATCAAAACAAACACATACCCACCCGACCCTGTCAATCTCTAAAACAATAAACGTCCCTGTAGCTTCTATAGACTTAGTCCAGCTCCCAGATACCAATTTTTATAAGAAAACTGCATATTATGAAGATTTTATTAAACTTTCAAGGATTGAAGGTAACATATATGGCTTCAATCTCAGAAGGGGTGCCCACTCATCCGGGCACTATTTTCAAGATGGCAACCGTTTTTCGAGATGCGAACACTAGAAATAACCGATTCATATGTTTTTGATAACTCTAAAACTGAAT
>JAUTCZ010054175.1:0-10612 GCA_032273805.1 Melanodrymia brightae | reverse complement strand
CATGTATTAAATAACAATTAAAAGTGACTCCTTATTTACTCCTGTTGACTCCCTTTTTGAAATTATGGGAGTCACACGGACTCCCAAACATTTCTATCCATGGCAAACCCTGTTTATATGTCCTGGATCTGTGTTTCTGCTGGTGGATTTAAGTCCCTGAGTGCACCACAAGCCCAGTTGCAATTAAACAATTGCTGATAATACTCTGTATTACATTGACTTCAAACAAAGTGCTTGACAGTATACATGATAAACTGGCATTCTTTTTTAAGAACGACTGGTTTGGCCCAACGGTTATGGTGTTGGGCTGTCAAGTGCCATGTTAATTGGTGCAGTAGGTTCGAATCCAACTTGTGCACATAAGTATTTTTTTCATTCATTGTAGAATGAACCACAAGGGTCATTATCACACTATCTTAAAAAATAGTACCATCTGCTCGACTAGATATTTAATGCTTCACTTCTATTTGTACTTTCACCTTATGTTCTACTCCTGAATTGCCTACAACTGTATTGTTTATACTGTGATCTTATATTATACCCACAGCTTTGCATTTACCTGTATTAATAAATAGTCACCTTACATTATACTCTGGTTTATTATAAGTGAATAATGTTCTCTACATCCACTGTAGTTATTAGAAATGCTGATCAGTATGTTCATTACTATGAGCTAATGTGTTTATTTTCATTACTATTAGCTAATGTCTTGCACAACATACACTGTACTGTTATTTGTAATACTGTGTTATTTTCAGGTCACCACAACTGGAGAGACAGCAAGTAAAGAACAACTTGGGGATTATATGAAAGTCTTAGAAAATGTAATTCAAGAAAGTATTGAGGAGTTCTCAGTAACTGGGAAACTTCCCGACATGGAGAAGAAACTACAGCAGAAAATAGGTAACCTGGGTAACCAACACAAACTATTTATATATACAGTCAATCCTGCTTGAGCGGCCACCTGTATTAAGCAACCACCTGTCTTAAAGGGCCACTATAATATTCTCTCAAAAGAAACCTGTCGCCGCTTCATGGGCTACTCTTACCGAAAAACAGCAAGGGGTCTTTTATATGCAGTATCCCATAGACAGGATAGCACACATGGAATTTGATAAACCAGTCATGATATACATATAGAATGCATTTTAAATAGTTTCCATTTATTGCACAACATAAATATATTGATTAGAGGATATCAATTCTATTAATGAGTATAAATAATAATAATTGTAGTGTTTTGTTTTCAATTGTCCCGTTTTGAAATTTACTATTATTAATTTAAACAAGAAGGTCATCTCCGTTGTAATCTAGATATATGCACTATTCACATCAGTAAGTATATTCGAAACCTTTTTATTCAAAAACATTCAGGTGGTAAAACACCAAGTGAAAAAGATACTGCAAAGACAGCCCGAGAACAAGCAAAAGAACAGCGGAAAGGAAGTATGTACATTTTAATTTTCCTTTTTAAATTAAGCACATTCCAATGCCAGTTTCAGTGGGCATGCAGGAGACTGTGGGGCAGGGGGTTCAGTGAGAAGTGTATATTCTGGTGTGTCATTAAACATTCATGTTAAATTGTTTTCTTTATTAATATGATCCAAAGGAAACAAGGATATTATATAAAGATTGTTTGTTTGTTTAATGACACCACTGGAACACATTGATTATTAATCAAACCAACACTTTATTTCATTCATGGGTCATTTGAAATGATATGATGAAGTAACAGTAATACATTCAACTAGTTTTGTGCTTGAGGAGAACAGTTGAGCAGTGGGGGTGGGGGGTAAAAAGAATTTTCCGCAACCCAGTTTAAACTTACGTGACGCTTTGCAGATTTCAAACGCACGATTATATTGACACCTTGGTCACAGAGGAAACCTACTGCTGCCACATAGACTGCTCTTCTTTGAATAACAGCAAGGGATCTTTTATGTGCACTTTCCCACAGACAGGATAACACACATTACAGCCTTTGATGGACCAATCGTGGATCACTGGTTGGAATGGGAAATAACACAACAGATCCACTCAGGAGGATTGATCCGTCGACCTAACGAACCTCAGATGGACGCTCTTGTGCTGATCAGCTATGCCCCACTCACTCGGTTCAGTCAAGAATGGATGAAATATCAATTCTGTGAAAATGGCAAATCATGAATTTCTAAATAGAATGTTTTGCTGTAATTGTGACATGCTGGTTGTTTCTTTTAGGAAAGTTGAAAACAGATGAGGAGTCTGAAGATGCAGTAGAATTCACAGAAGCAGAAGAAAACTACAAAGTTATTGATGAGTCTGCAGTGGAGGAAATTATAGTGGATGATGACATACCCACAGTCAAAGCCAAGGCACCGCAGCCAGAATCAGTAAAGAAAGCAGAGAAGATAGCAGGGAAGAAAGAAAAGAAGAATGCAGAGAAGAAAGAAGAAAAGAAACAAGAAAAAAAAGAAGTAAAACAATCAGAAAAGATATTGGAGGAAAATGCAGAAAAGAAAGCAGATGGTGGCACAACAAAGCAAGATGCAAACAGTAAAAAAGACAACCTGAAAAAGAAAAAGCCAGAGAAAAGTGAAAAGAAACAAAGTGCTAAGAAAGTAAAATCAAAGCACCAAGAACTCTAGCAATTTATGTAAATTTATTAGTTTTTGAAAACATTAGTAGCTTGCTCAAACTAGGGTAATTACATACATCAGATACTGTGAAATCATATTTTAATTTTCATGTAATTAGTAGGTTAACGCAGTCAACAAATATAAGAACACAACGAAAATATAATAAACGTATAACCAAACTTTATTATCAACACTACCTTTTCAATCAACGAATTCAAGTACCCAATGAAATGTATTTTTTAGAAACAGCATGAAAATTTAAGCCCACAGTAGGTTAATCATATGAAAGTGAAAACGTCACACTCATTTTGGGGGTCCTGTTTATTGATTTCATTAACTATTGGTCAATCAAGATGTTTCAGGATTGATCATGTTTTAACCAATGTTTTTTTTATTTGTTCATAAAAGACAAATAATTTATGTTCTTTTGCTAAATTTTATTAATTAGGCGTACATATAATATATACATGATCGATTATTAATTGATCATTGCTCAGATCACTTGAAGTGATTATCTTTAAAGTAATGTTCAACACTATACTAGTAACAATTGTACTTATTACCTTGAATACCCACATAGTATTTTCATACAATGTAGATGCTGTGCATTTTTAAATACTTCTATTTTTTATTGTCATTCCATATACATACAATAAAGTTTATGACTACATGTACGATTTGGAACTTGGTAAATGATTGTATTATCAATTACACACCAATGACTTTATATGTAAGATTGATACTTTCTTTAAATACCTTTCTCTTCATGTTTATTAATTAAATACAAACACCTGTTGGTGATAAACTGACAAATACCTTTCAAAACTCACAAACATTTTACAATAGAAATGTAACCTGCAGTTAGTCCTTATACTTTGCGTATAATTAAATTTTCTGAAATTTCATGTTAGCGTATTAATGTATGTTTAATGTTAATCTGTTAACTAGACTAATTACTTTTAAGAAACTATGTTAGCATGCTTGGTAAACAATTAGGACAATTACACAAATTTGGTTTTTGCTAAATTGTGCAAATTACACTGTCTCACAAAATGTAAAGCTATTGTATACAGTATAGATGGATCACATTGGATACTTTTAGAATGCTAGTGTAGTCATAGGTGTTAACAAAAGTGAGTTTGTAGATTCAATTGAGACAATATATAAATAGAACCAAATTTTTTAATGAACTGACAAACCAAATTTGTACAAGATAAATAGAATATTTATTTGATAAAAACAAATACTGTACATGTAAATGCATCACATTCACAAAAGCAAATATATTGTGTGTATCACATTCATAGATCAATGTAGAAAATACTGAATAACAAAATAATTATTTACTGATAATATACAGTAAAAAAACTAATATTATGTACGTACATGTATACATACATATATATGTGTGCTTGTGCCGATACTGACAAATAACATGCAATTCCTTGGTATAATCAAACATTGAAAAACTCACAAAAACAAATTGGATTAACACTGATTAATGTTCACATATACATTTATATTATATATTGATCAGAATATAAATATAATACATTTAAAAAGTATAATAAGTTGTAATAAAAGATTGTAAGTTAAATATATGTTTCAGAAATTCATAAACATTGAGATAATTATAAAAAACATACAAATATGATATCAAATTAATGTTGCTTAACCAAAGGAAAATAAGATGTGTCTAAAAACCTATTTATGTATGCTGCATAATTATTCCAGATTCATAAGCCCATATTTATGTATCACTAGAGATATACGACCGTTTTTGATTGATATAAGCTTGTTTGTACACATATAAAACATGTTCAGTACTATTATGTGGTTATTTGTGAAAGTCATACTTTTAAATAAAATCTATAAATAGATAACATTAAAACTAAAAACTGTTTAACAAAAGCTCTGAGTAATGGCAATAAGTGAGAATTCTATATTTAATAAATAGACGTAAGGCCACACAATGACTGGACAGAACCGCTGTTTGACACAATTTTGCATTTGTCCTAAACTTCACATATACATTAGAATGGTCAACCATCACTTTTCAGATATAATTTAAATAAGGCAATATTAAGTTACTGAAATAGCATGCTGTCCATCACTTATTGACTTACTCAGTGAGCATGTACATTTTGTTATGCATCATATTTGACATTCAATTACTGAGGTAGCATGCTGTCTGTCACTGTTATTGCTATATTATGCACTGATTAACATTAAATTACTGAACTAACATGCTGATATCAAATCATACAGTGAATAGTAACTTTCACTATAATGGACACATAAATATTGCATTTCCCTTTGGCACAATTCGTACATTTTATTGATTTGAAGCAATTATTCACGCAAATATGAAGCTAAATTAATATTTTACAAGGCATAAAATAGAAAGCATCAGACTGATGTGATATTGTAATTGTGAACAACAGGAAAGACATGTGTACTGTAACATGCTCAATATACAAGACTATAAGTATTTAACTTAATTAATCACAACTTTCTTTATTTAGTATGGAACACAGATAATAACTAGTTTGTGTTAAAGACACCATGCCTAGTTTTAAGATGAATGCCACTGCTTGAGCAGCTAATGTTATTTATAACTTATTTCTCGATTCTGGAGCATTTTATTATTATTAAAATTATCATTTAATGTTGATAGCAAGACGAACGTGCATTCAAAACATACAGATATTTAAAAAAATTTGAAATAAGTCAACTTCACGCATTTTAGCTGATGAATTGCATATAAAATTTGTTGGGGTTTTGGTTTGTTTTCACGCTTATGTAAAGAAAACAAGTATTGAATAGGAATTAAACGTAACGTTTGCAAAAAACTTAGGGTCTAAACAACTGGGGCGGTATTTATAAAGATTCTTAAGTGCTTAAGAATTCTTAAATACCGGTACATCTATTGCTTACAATATCAATAAATGTATATCCAATGTGTTTTTGGTCATCCAAATGGTTATAGTAGCTTAATTAATGTGTGTCCTTTTGCCTAAAATAATGTGCCCTGTGCCAAATTATTGTAGACAAAAATCCAAGGACCATATTAAATTACTTACAAACTCATTGGATGTCATAAGATGTAAGTAAATGTTAACTTTAATAATAACAAATGCTCCATGAGTGAGAAATGTTATAAATAGCATTAGCTGCACAAGCACATCGACATTCGTCTTAAAAGTAGGCACTGTGCCTTTAATAAATATTGAATAATAGAAACATTAACAGGCTTTAGGCCTATGATGAAGTATTTCACTGCAATTTATCACAGTCAACAACGTAGACAAAATAATATTTAAAAAAAAAGTATAATTTGATTGCGTAACATGAAACTGAAAGTATGAACCATAGTACGATGTTTTATATCTCTTCCAAAATTCACACCACTTATTTGCTGAAAGGTTTCGATAAACCTACATACTTGTATTATGTTGTGTCGTGCTTCTTAAAGTGCAATACAAACCTACATAGATAATACTACACAAATGTCCATTAGTGATTGTTTATCTTACAAGTGGTTTTCAAACATATCTAATGAGCAAAAGCAAGTTAGATATGCATGGAAAACATAAGTTGTAAGATAAATGAGCTGTAAGGGCATAACGCGTAGTGTAGTATTCTCTTATAAAAACCATAGAAAATACTAATTTAAATAAATGCAATGAACAGATGAAACATGTAATCTGTGGAAAGTCACTATAGGCAGAGCGTAACATCAAACAGTATGTTATATAATACAGCATAGAATGAATTAATCAACCAACCATCAAAACTAATTACATCATGGAAAAGACATGTTAAAATTGCAGAGAACAATGCAGTGCTTGATTTGGTCTCTTGGGTCATTACCATGGAGAATTGATGATAATGAGTGTTGTTTACTTCACAAGTGTGCAAGTAATATTGTATCACCATATGGGACTTTTGAATCGTAATTTGGTTTAAAGGTCAATCCTAACTATTTTTTGTGGTGGTATGCCAAAAGATCTTTTTTTGAGTCTATTGCTGTAATGGTTGTTAGGGTTAAAAACAAATATTTATAAGTTATTCTGATTAAATGATCAAGTAAATCATAATACCAATGAGGGTAGAGCTGAGGTTTTTTATATACATGTAGAATCATAACCAATGATAAGTGTTTTATCTAATAATAACGAAAACCTTATTTAATGAGTGAATAGCAGTTCATATAAACTAGTCTCTGGTAATTGCAATGAGTGTTGTAAATATTAAAATAAACAAAAATATATGGTTTATGTAAACAATAACATGGATAAGATACAATGAAATGGAATGATTATTAGGCAAACACAATTCTAAGTACACAAATACATTTTTGGCTTAAAAATATCACAGATTAGCATGAAGTAAGATGCATCACATTATATTTATCTTATCTATTGATGCTCACGTGTAACTCATAATCACAGTAAAGTAGTATATATATAACAAATTACATACAATTGTGAGACTGAACATAATCACAGCATAATAATATAAATAACCATTCATAGCTTTGTAAGATTGAACATAATCACAAAATAACAGTATAATAACTTCCAACTCCCATGTATTTGGCATGAATTTCACACATTTCTATCCAATGTCACGCTGTCATACCACCTCACACATTAGCACTATTTCAGATTGATTGTCTTATTGCTCACTGTTCAATCCTAGATATTTGTTTTTACTTAGTTAATTAAAAAACTATTCTCTTAACTTTCAAATATGACTACTGAAAATATATAAATTTGTTAACCCTAAAATACTGGGAATAGTTGTATTTTTATTACACATTGAAACACTTTATTCTAAACCCCACCACTGGGAGGATCTTTGCCCTGCAGTTAGCATAAAACATCTCACTCATTGCAAACGCTGTGGCTTGACAACTCTAGTATAAATAATCAATTACATACAGTTGTGAAGCTAAACATAAAAAGCTCTTCATGTCAAAATGATGTTTTCTTGAGCATTTTGACACTGATCTGAGATTAATGGTTTCTGGCATGAGTACTTTTGTAGATGATTCTTCTGAGACGAGTCTCAAGAAAATACATCAATGGGTTGAGCTTAGCAAGCTCTATGGATTGATCTTCTTGAGGTGAGTGTTAGAAACAGCAATCAGTCTTATAATATTATTATAAAATGCAAAATACATTGCTTTTGTTTTCTACAAAATGATTGGGAGCCCCGACGACACTTCGTTTTAGTCAATGAAATATTATGCGACCTTGCTTAAAGGATGACGTAATCAACAGGTAGCAATGGCCAGGTACCTTCTGAACGAGACCAATTAACCCATGAAAGGGTAACATTACCATCTAGGGACGTGTGATTGACAGTATTTTTACCATAGTTTTCTAGCACCATTCTACCAGTTGATTGCACTAGAATTGTATTTTTTATATATAATTTGTTCAATTTACACTGCAAGTTGTCTTGACTTTGAATAATGCTATGACATAATAATATGGCATACTAAATTCACTTTCCAATCCATAATTTTACAACTATATGTCACTTAACACTTCACAATTTAATACAACATGATTGTATTAACTAAGATTTTATTATGTCTGATATAAATTATACATTACAATTTTAATTTGTTTGATCAGTTCTTTTACCATCTAACACAAGAGTATATAAAAATGGTAAAAAATAGACGAGCGTAGAAAAATAGGTACTACAAAAATATGGATACTTGATTTTAACTACTGCATTTGATATGTACTGATATTCACTTTGAAACACCACTAGTGTAAAATATAAACATAATCTATCACTCTAGTGGTGTTTATCAAGAATATGTTTCCCTGCCTTATCTATACCAAACAAAACTGTTGCACTAGTCACAGAATGGAGTAGACTCCAATACAGTTTTCAAGTTACATGAATAGAAGGCACTTTAAACCCGGTTGTCAAATGTCAAATTCTGAGGTACAATATTTACAATATTATGCACTTAAAAAACATGATGTATTAAAGACCATCACTCACCGATTTTGGCACCAAATGTTTCTGCTCGGTTGTACCTGCACACAATATCGCTCACCTTACAAGTCTTCAAACTGTGCTTGCGTGTTTTGTTTAGGTATTCGTACGTGTAACGAGCAATTTTATGTAATATAATCACATTTTGACATTGATGTTAAGAATCGTATAATAAATTGATGCATTTATCTAAATAAACAAGTACCCCGTTTTTTCTTCTGCCAACATGTTTGGTTGCATAGAACTTCATTGTCATATGATAGTAATTATCGCACCAAAATGGTGACTGATTGTATTTAATTACTAAAACCTCATTTGAATGCATTTTGAAAGTACATTCGAACAGAAATATAGCACATCCTGAAAATCACGAAGTCAATTGTGACAATTCTACTCGTTTCTTAAAACAATTACATATGTCCATATTTTCAGATTATTGTACAACTCTTTGATGTATCTTGATCACCTTTGTTAAGGGATTTTTTGGAAGACCGCCTTTTCAGAGCTTTCCCTGCTTTTGATTTCTTTTTCACACCGACAGACGTTATTTCATTCATTTTAGTATCCAAAGGCTTTCTCTCACCTTGTTTTGGCTCCTTGTACTGTACCTGAGGCTCCCCATTTGATAAATCAGGCAGTGGACAAAATAACTTTGCTGTGTCAAAGCTAAGGTTGTCTATGTCTCCACCTGCGGCTAAAAGTTTGTTTTCTTCTTCAATCAGCCGCTGTGCTTGTTCAACAAGAATCTCAACCGCTTTCTGAGAGAACGGATGTGAGTTTATCACTGTTGCATCAAATTCCATCTGAACACGATTTACTGTCAAGTAGAAATAACGGAGATATTGAGGCACGAAACCATGTTGGCAATTTCAAAGAAGAATTTAACTCAAAATCAGAAGATATGCAAATCAAATTTATGGAACCATTTTAATTTATATACAAACATATCAATATCAGAGCTCACATTTTAGATAGTGTATAAACCAGGACAAAAATGTGTGCATGTAAATTTCTGAATTAACTGAAACAAAATATTGTTCAGAATGAGCCCTGAAAATAAAGGCAGCACAGGTCATTGATATATTAAATCAAAACAAGTACGAAAAAGATTGAAATGTGTATACATATTAACACTACTGTGCCAACTACAGTGGAAGTAAAGCTGTAACTATTGTAATATGCTGAATGAAATAGTAAACGCCTACCTCCAGGTGGCAGGATGATCAGAGGATAAAATCCCCCAGGGGGTTGGTAGATAACTCTGGTGAGTAAAACATTGCGATTGACCGTGAGATAGCAAATAACTAGCTGCTCCTCGTCATGGTGAAATTCTTCCTCTAAGTACAACAAACCCCAGCCAACGAAGTCACCAACTTTCACAGCATCCCTAGCTGAATAATACAAATAATATGCTAAAGTATTACATCACAAACATCTAGGCTTCCGCCATAAATAAGACCAATTTTTAAATAGAAAGACTAGATTCAGTTTCCTCTAGTTCAGCAAACCCCAGCCAACGAAGTCGCAAACTTTCACAGCATCCCTAGCTGAATAATACAAATGATATGCTAAAGTATTACATCACAAACAACATTTAGGCTTCCACCATAAATAAGACCAATTTAAACAGAAAGTGGAGATTCAGTTTCGTATGTTTCATATAAAACATGAATTTGAGAAAATTTGCAGTTACTATTTATGAATATCATGGCTGAGTAAGATCACTAAATATAAGTACAGTAGGTGAATGTATTACCTACGAGGTTCAACATAACGAGGTTCAACATAACGAGGTTCATATTTATTGTACATTTTCCCTTGTATGTCAAAACTCAAATTGTATGTCCTCTTTGCATAGCTTAACTCTTGATCAATAACATTTACACTGTTGTTACAAAATAAATGAAATGTTATGAGCTTGTAAACATTGACTGAACTGGGACGTAGCTCAGAGGTAGAATGTCTGCCTG
>JAUTCZ010054164.1:0-10612 GCA_032273805.1 Melanodrymia brightae | reverse complement strand
CTTGACTGAATGTCTACCCACTGGTCGCCTATATGGGGTCATAGTGTCTTGGTCATAAGGTTAAAGTTGTGGGTTCAGCTCCTACAACCTTATGTGAACAGAGTGTATTTCTAATTTGTCTTGGCCTTTCAAATAAAATCTACAAGAATATGTTCAACTTATTTCCTAATTATTTGTTTAGCTTTAGATTACTTATGTACCCTGTGAATTATAAATCACCTTTATGTCATCTCGGACTCTGAGACACAATTCCCACAGTTCCGGGAACAAATGAATGATTTCATCAACCTGTCGACCTCTTAATAGATCAGTCACAGCAATACAACTGGAATATTAAACAAAATGTTGAATGTATTCATGCATATTTAATAACATTTCAGTTACATAATCAAATTCAAATATAAACGATTTAGCACTTTTTTGGCAATTTATGTAACACTACCAATCCACAGGAGTCATCTGCAATTTAGAAAACCTACACATATCTGCAGAATTGAGCAATCACTGAAAACAAATTGCCAGTTTAAATGACATATGTCGCTTTGTATGAAATAGGATTGGATCCTAAATAAAATTATATACCATGCGTGAATTTTAAGACGGTTTTCTGTGTTTAAATAATCAATATAATTTGTTCATAAACATTTGTGAATGGTATATACACAAACTTGGGAGTAACAAATCAGATATCCACGGGCTACGAAGTATTATACACAAATACCTTGATTCACGTATTCGCCATTGGTTGCTGGTGAGATTCTTTAAAAGGTCGGCCACTATTTGCTGAATGTATGTGTCAACCTGTAAGAGAACATAATACAGATACTAGACAAACCAAAAACCAAACTGTTGGAGGTATGCTATGCTTGATTATAATTTCTCATAAAAATGACTCGATGCAAATACCTAACAAGATTTAAATGCCATAAATTGTCGTTATTACCGTCGCTAAAAAAATAACACATCTTTTATTACACGTGAGATCATAAACCTGATCCAATAAAAAATCATGACCTACTACTGAACTTAAATTACTTAATGAAACAGAAATTCAGCTGTTTTATGTTGTGTACATTAGCAGTTAAGCTCACTACCACCCACCGTCTTCTTGTTATCCTGCACGAGAGCATTCCAGATACTGCTCATCGCTTGTTGGATCTTTGGATTGGGGTCAAACTGGTAGCGGTACAGCCTCGGTACAATCTGGGGCAGGTATGGGGTAAGCTGCTCCCCTGCCTGCTTTGCTATAGTGCTGAAACCAAAAGCTGCTCCCTGTACAAAAAAAAATACAGGCCATCATTTAAATTTTGTATAAGATTGAGTAATAAGAAAAGAGAACAAAATACAAGCATTATTATTTAGTAAAAAGTGGAATTTCTAGGGGTTGTTTTTATGAAAGTTTTCCACTTCTGAAAGATGTCATCAAACAATGTTGACAAAGTCAACCATGTGACAGAAGTACATTGAGTTGTAAAAATAATACACAGAAAGCATGGTGTAAATAAATGTGAGCATGGCTGAAGTCTGGTGTAAATAAATGTAAGCATGGCTGAAGACTGGTGTAAATAAATGTAACCATGGCTGAAGTCTGGTGTAAATAAACGTCAGCATTGCTGTACATTTATTTACAGAACATTCCTAAGTAATACTTCCAATGTCCAGAGGCATAAAGTGTTCTCACATACCCTCCTAGAATTCCACATAGCATTGTGATTGGCAAGATGCATGAATTTATAGATGAGGTCGGGCTGGTTTAGATCATTAGCGATGGCACACAGTTCCTTGTAGGTAGACAAACTGCTTCTGTTAAATAGATAGAAGTTTGCATTGTAATATTTCAATCAGCATCACAGCTATGAATCACTAAACATACATTTCATTTCTTGAAAAATAATGAAAATAAAAATATTGGACTAGATATTTCAATGACAAATAGAAAAAATACTACTTACCCTTCTGGTGTTTTTCCTAGTGCACCTTCTTGAAATACTTGTGTTTCCCCAGTTACCTCCTGTTGTGCTCTTAAACAGATGCAATCATAAGGAATTTAGTAATTGAAGAATTTGCTCATTAAAGTTTAGTCTTGCCGAACACATTTCTGCAGTTGGTAAATATTGATCACCACATTATGGCATTTGGATACTTAACACATTGCAGTTTTCGATGGGTACAAATTAAATATTATTACAAACATGTTCTTAAAACTTAATTTCTATACAAATATATTGAGGCTTCAGACTGTTTTGAATTCGGCGTAGAGTTGAGTGGTCAAACACCAAGAGCTTTGTGAGCTTTATAACAGTATTATGAATATACGAAAAGGAAAAGGATAATTCAAATGTCAAATGACCTTTACATCCAGTATGGTAATAATAACTAAACGATGTTTTAAATACAAACCTCTTGCCTGTCATTAGAGTATCGACCAACTCGGAGACCAAAGAGTCTTTCTGTTCAGATGTGCATTTCTCATACACCAGACCCAAGCCTTTAGAAGCTACATCCTGGGTGACGTCTAAACAAACAAAGCTTCATTGTTAGATGCATGAATATAAAAGTTCAATTAAGGGATGATGCATAAATAGTGATGGTTTTTACAATCTGAACAATGTTAGGATTCGGCATCATACCTTCCCACTCCTAATCCGAACATAAAAAACATTGATCAACTGTGGACCAATGTGCTTACCTGAAAAGCAATCTGAACATAGCTTTTATCATTTGCCCCACTTTCAAACATTGTTCGGATTGTGAAAAATACTTTTTTTGCACCCGATATGTGTTTCACCATGACAACCGCAATAAGACAGTAAGAGAAATACAGAATATTAATTAATAATCACATATTGAAAGTTAAACATTTTAATTTCAACATAGTCCACTGAGAAAATATGTAATATTTTTCAATTAAAAGCAAGGGACTGTTTATAACATGCACTTTTCCCATAAACACCATATTACATAGCACAAGAATATGTCAAACCAGTTATGATAAGTAGTCGAGTGAAAAACCTCTCATAAACATACCATCGTTTTCTGACAGTAGTCTCATGAATGCTCGCTGAACATCTTTAACATGCAGTTGCAGTGCTTCGTGGGAACCGCACTGCCTGACTAGCGACAACAACCAGATACATGCAGCCTGAAAAGATATCACGTCGAATTTGTCATCTTTGTCAATTATTGTTTTTACTTTGAGAGACAAAAAATTTGTACAATAATGTCACATTATATCATAATAAATTAGTGAATTAACAAATGCGAAAATAATTGCTGGAAAGGAATGAATTGTATGAAGGCATATAATATATAACTTGAGTTACTGTGTGTGAAAAACAAGCTAAAAGAGCTGAAGTGTGTGTGTGCGTGCGTGCGTGTGTATGTATGTATATATAATATAGAATAGTGACAGCTACTTCTAGTTGGATAATTACCTGTCTAAGATGAGGATTAGCGTGAGACACGTAGGTGCTGAGAAGTTTAGTCAAATACCAATCTACATTATCCTTTATTTCCAGAACAGTTGTCTGCAATATACAACATGAACAAAATGTTTGGTATCAATGTTAGCAAAATGGTTAGTACCGATTAATAATTATAAAGATATCAACTTTGTCTATACCAAATAAGCTAAAACATTTATATTCTATTTTATAAATTTTATTACATTAATAGAAGACAAAAAAAAAACCCAAAAAGCTTTAAATTAAGAAAAACACTGATAACAAATAGGACTCGGTCAATAAACATTATCTTTGAGCTATAAAAGCTCATATAGACTTGAAGCAGGTGTGATATTAGTTGAATTATGATTGACATACAGCGAACTCGTCCTCCGTCTGTGTCCACATGCTGCGAGCTGCAGGCGACCGGCAGCCGAGAGCAGCACAAACAAGAGAATCACCAATCGTGAAGTGAAGCTCCACCTGCTTGTCCTAAAAACAGAGTAAACAAAAGATTATATTTGTTCATCATTTCAGAAGTCTGCTGCTGCTGCAGTTACATAGATTCATGGGTTTTAACAAAAGTGAATTTGTGTGATTGAAAATAAGTTTTGATCCTCTATTTACGGTGTGTACATAAAACTACATTACATAAAAAAAAAGGAACACTTTTAGAATTTCTTTCACGACTGAATTCAGTCTCCTGACTGATAAATTAATACACATGTAGATTATAATAATCGTTTATATGCATTGGTGTGGAGTAGGGCTATTCCACCCGAGACTACATAATTTTATGTCATGAACGCCCATAGTATATAGCTAAGAGAAAAAGTGGAACAGACTGCTACCATTTTCCAAGATGGAGGCTATTGACGAGTGTGCGCAATGTTCCTGATAATTATCTTTTTAGATCTCAGCTATTTTAACTTCAACTGTCACAGCTAGCTCACACCAGTTTTATCTACCATACTGAAACACTGTTTGGTAATGCTGTGTTACAGCACACAATGTTAGACAACATTTTACAAGAAATCCCAGAACGTACCTGAACAGCATTAAGCAGATCACCAATGATTTTCCTCCCATGCGGGAAGTCTGCATCTCCTACACACATGTAGCCCAAGCACACAACAGCTCTTTCCTTCACCTGAAGTTTTAATATAAGCATGCAAGTTTTATTTTAATTGTTAAGCTCTATTATAATATTGCCCAACTCAAATCTACACAATGTACATTACCAAACTATTTGAGAGACGTTAATCTACATTTTGTCAGTATGCAGATACACTGTGGATGTCGATTTTAGTGTGCAAGCAGCAAGACCCTATAGTTATACTTTGTCTGTCTTTAGGTTGGAATTCAGGACACAGCAAGCAGCAAGACCCTATAGTTATACTTTGTCTGTCTTTAGGTTGGAATTCAGGACATAGCAAAGACATATTAGCAACTAGTACTTTGACAAAGAGATAAATGTAATTATTTACCTTCGCAGTTTCTTTGCTCGTTTCGATAATATTGATTAGATTTTTCACTAAAGAGAGCTTGGTGGTTTCCCCTTCTTTATGATCCTCATCGGAGTTTGGGAGAGGCAGGACTCCATTGCGACAGATCTCTCCAATTGCCATACAAACCGATGACAAAAGACTTTGTTCACTAGTCTTAACCATAGTTGCTAAAGGAAACAATAGCAATGAGAAATGTTATTACTGATCGCTGATATTGCTTCATCATACATATTAGTACAAAAAAAGTTCATAATCAGTCAACAATGTTTTAATCAGTGAATCTTTTTCTATCTCACATATAACAAAACATAACAATATTTTAATTTCACCTATTAAGCTTGAGACTACTGACAAAAACATTGTATACTGAAGCTCTATTTTGACAAATCCATACTTTCTGCTATGTTCATACCATCAGGGATGTTAGTAAAAATCACTAACATCATTTTGAACTAGAAATGGCCAACTCAGAGAAACTATTTTTTGTCTGAAATTTATATTAGGAAATTATTTGGTACACATTTATCTAGACATGAAAATGTTAACTGAAAGTTTAAAATATAAAGTCAACAATTAGCAAATAATTCACTGTACAAACTAACCAATATTGAAAACAGCCTTGTTGATTTGTACTTGCAAAGCAGTCTCAGATTGATGTTCAGCAGAGTCTGTTTCCATGTCACATGACCTCTTCCTCATTAAATGACCAATCAGATAGCCAAGTCCCAGAAGAGAACCGTGCTGCATCTCCATTTTCTTTCAAATAGAAAATTAAAGATTTAAAACAAAACAAACAGAATTTAACTGATTATATCAACTAAAGACATCTATACGTTATAACTATCAATATGTTTGCTACTCTGTTAGTGTTAATAAAACCAGATACCTTATTCTTGAGATTTGAAGTAAACTCCTCTATGGCTTGCTGAATCAAGTCTTCTCTTCCAGAATACATGATCACAATGGCAAATAGCTGAGCAGCTGGACCGCGAATGTCATCTTTACTCGATGAAATGAAAGTCTAAAACAAGAAAACAGAGCAAATACTGTAGTAAACTTGTGATTATTAAAATGTTCTTGTTTCAAGTCACTAGCTTCGAACTGAGTTATATACAACTGATGACTATAGGACAATGCCTAAATAAACTCCCTCTCCAATGAATTCCATAACTGTCAAGTTTATGCAACTGTGTATCATTAATGATGAACTCACATACCTTGATCCAATCTGTATGCTCAACAAATTTTGGAGCAATATTGTTTGCAGCCACAGCAACCACTTCCAGCAAACAGTACATCACTTTTGGAGCTGAAACAATTAAAATGAACTGAACTTAATTATATCAAATTTATCTAAAACATGCATTTTCGTATCAGACTAAGTAAAAAAATTAATTAATTTGGATATTAATTCTTTTCTGACTATACTCAACATGGTGCAGAAGTAATTGATGCACCAGTTGAGAAGAGGAAAAGAAAAAGGAAATCGCCTCACTGGTTGAACATGACAACAGCTGTCTCAGCATGGCAACGTATTGTTGGATTGGTCCACTCTCACTGTTGTACTGGGTCAGCAGCTGGTTCACATACTTGGAGATGCTGGGTGCCTGGTTTTGCATCACTGAGCTGTCTTCATCTGGGATCACACCAGCCGCATGCAGCAGACACCTTCGCAGATACAATATCATCTGAAACACACAATATAGATTCAAAGCCACTATAAAATATGTTGCTGTCAAAAAGGTATTATTACTTGGTGAAAATACAAGTTTCAACAAGTAATTTGGTTGGTTCTGTTTGTTTGTTGGTGGGTTTGTCTGTCTGTCTGTCTGTCTGTACATCAGCATAAGTCTTTCTAAACGCATGGATGGATATTTTAGTGGGTAGGGTTATTACTGATCCTAAAACATTTATTATATTAAAAAGGTCATATTGTTTTACTTTTTGACCTTTCAGGATTTCAGTGCACATTTCACGAACTTAATATAGGTAGCTGCTTAATAGAGGCTGAAGCTAAATAGTTGTTTAATTGAAAATGCTTGACTATATGACTATACTTCATAATGAAAAGCATGATGAAATGCATGCACATGTGAAATTGTGGGAGCAGGACGTAGTCTAGAGGTAGAATGTCTGTCTGTGGCGGGATGGGTCGAGGGATCGATTATCCACAGCGCAAAGCATTTTATGGGCTATTTTCCGTTCCAGCCAGTGGTACATAACTGGTTTATCAAAGTCTGTGGTGTGTGCTATCCTGTCTATGGGATAGTGCACCTAAAAGAACCCTTGCTGTTTTTCGGTAATTCACCGGCCTCCGTGGTGCAGTGGTTAACGCTACGGACTTCAGGCTGGTAGGTACTGGGTTCGAATCTCATTCGTGGCATATGGGATTTTTAATCCCAGTACGGATTCCAAGACCGAGCAAGTGCTTCGCAAGGCTCCATGGGTAGGTGTACTCCACCAACCAATGTCCACAACTGGTTTAACAAAGACCATGCCATGTACTGACCTGTCTGGGAAATAGGAGTAGTGGGTTTCTTCTATCATACTAACACTAACACTAACTTCTGTCCTGGACAGGCAGTCGAGGCAGCTGGACAGCATGACCATGACAGACGTGCTTGTTTAACCGTAATTCAATATAAGCATATAAATAAGTTATATCTCACTAACATAGACATACATAGTGAACTGTCAGTCTTTCTTTCACATGTGGAGATGTATTATTAATGGTTTAGTTACCACACCGGTCTTACTCCTATATAGTAATATATAGTAATATATTGTTAAATATCTATAGTAAATCCATTATTAGCTGCTGTTTGTGAGAAAGCCATCTGTCTGCTTTGGAATGTTTTCGAACATCACATACAAGTAATGCGTTATATGTGCATCTGTAAATTATTTAACAAAATGTGATATTTTAATCAACACACAAGATTGTATAGTCGTGTTGGTGATTTATGCTAATGTTATGTAAATACAGATTCATTTGCGCGTTCAAGAACTTTGTTGTTTGATAGTTAAAGAAAATCACTCGCCATTTTGGCGAGATCATGTGACGAAGGTGAAATGAATTTGTGTATAAACAGAAGATAAAACACTGTCCTCGTTTATCTACATACATGTAATTGCATAGATTTATTATATGATTATATACGTCAACATTGTACGAATAACTGCACAAAACCTGCAATCAAATAGTTTGAACGGTCGGCTTTAAACACATCATGTCAGTTGTAGCAATGTGACAACATTATCTGTGAACTCGTTTCTCTTGCCTGGCTCCGCGAATATCTGAAACAGAAAAAGCATGATGTGTATTATGAGAATTTAAATAAACTAATCTGAAAAGGAAAATGCATTGTTGCAGACCTTCAGTTTTGAAAAACACCCGGGAGTGAAAAATCGCTCTCCTCAAAATGCTTAGGCGAGTGATTATTGATTGGTTAGGTGAGCAATTTGCACAGACTTTCAATGTAGATCAATTCTACAAAAATAACTATGTGGGTATTGTTAGTACTGGTATATAACTTTAAAGAAAAAGAATATTTATTATCGTCTGCTTGGGTTACAACCGTGTCGGTATGTACTACGATATAACCGGCTGTACGTTTCGAACAGAAAGATAGTTCACCGATCTGGAGGGGACCCCGGGGATTGTACATCGGATTGTGTACTATTATTTTTATTGACATATTTGAGGATTATTTTTCTTGAAATATCTCAAATTTTCGTTTTAAAAATCGTTAACAGAGGTATGGTAATAGAATACTGTTATTATTATAAAAAAATAAGATTTTATTATTTTTAGCAAGCGTTACGCAGTGACGTAATATCAACATCGGCGTGTTTTCGGCCAAACGTCTTGAGCTCAATGCAATCCGTGCACAGAGCTTAGCCACAATGTAGTTCTTTCTAGCAATGTCCACGTGAACTTGTATTTCGCTTCGCTGTAATTTGCTTTAACCCGATTGTCCTCGCGGTTCACTAGTACCGGGTACCACGTCCATTTACGTAATTTGTAACATGCGGGAAGTCATAAACGCATTTGCGCAGTGCAAACTTGCTGTGAAACGGCTCACGAATACTCGCTAGACTGATGTCTCCACTTAACATTAAATGATTGTGATATGGTAAAAAGCGATAGGTACCAGTTCATTAGTTCTCGCCATTCAAAACACGCTTCGGAATAACCCTTGTAAACAATGAGTCGGCTATTTCCGCACCTGCTAGTTTTGTCCTACGGTAATAGAGGGTTCCGATTGTTGCCAACTTGTACACGTGATCTTATATTAAAATGAATTGTTAAAAAACGAACGGTTTAATTTGTGATTAGCAAAGAACAGGCAACATGTTTAATAATCCATTCTTAAGGTGCGCGATTTCCTAGGTGTTACGAGTGTTTGTACATACATGTTCTGGGAGACTTTATCAGTAATACTGTCAACATGCCTTCTTGTGTGATCTTTATAACCATTTACTTAATTTCTTTGTAGATTTAATAAGTGGAAACATGCAATCATAATCGATTTTGAATTTGAGAACACATTAAATACTAAAAATGCAATAAAACAGAATATGTAGGGTGTAACATACGTTTTCAATGTTTTTTTTTATATTTCTCAATCTGAATTACACAGAAAAACAACTAACCTGTTGTTCCTTCCTCTGAAATAAAATATAAATAATAAATTACAACTAATTCAGTAAAGGACTAATTCAGTGCTAGGTATACATTTATAACAAGGAAGTACTAATTACAAAATATACCATGCTAATAATGTGTACTATATACAATTAATGTAAGTCAATCTCCATTTAATGTAAGTCTGCTGAATATTATATTCAATTTAAAGATAATTAATATGCTATTTACAGATTACAATAAAATAAGCATAATGCAAAAATACATTCTAAAACAATAACATATCCACATTTAAATAGTAATACTAAAAGGAAATAATTATTAGCATAACTTTATATACTTACAAACAAGTAATTGAAAACAGCTTTATTCGTGTTACCCATGGAGTTTTAAATAGAATTAAAATTTCGTATTTGCTAACGGCAGTAGATTTTTAAGAGATTTATTCAAATGGAAACAATAAAATATGTTTGCATTAAATTTAATTGTATTATCCAATGCATTTCCTATAAATATTAATGGACAGAAATACTTAATTAATTAAAGTTTGTTTGTTTAATGACGCCACTGGAACACATTCATTATAAATCAGAGGTTATTGGACGGTTATAATGACACATGGTCTTAGAGGAAACCCACTGTAGCTGCTACATGAGCTACTCTTACCGAAAAACAGCAAGAGGTTCTTATGTGCACTATTCCATAGAGAGGATAGCACATACGATGGAATTTGATAAACCAGTGGTATATCACTGGCTGGAATGGAAAATAACCCATAAAATGTTTTGCACTGTGAAGGATCAATCCCTCGACCCATACCGCTACAGATAGGCACTTTACCTCTAGACTACATCCCGCCCCCCGGACAGAAATATATGTGACCCGCTATCACAATACCCGTGATAAGTTGCTGGAGCCGTTTTCGGTTATAGCGCAAACTATGAGTGGGGTCCAATTTGGGTCAAAATAACTTTTTTTCATTTATATACACATGGGGTTTTTAGCTTTCATAT
>JAUTCZ010054163.1:0-19134 GCA_032273805.1 Melanodrymia brightae | reverse complement strand
ACACATACCTTTATCATACTTGTCACATACACAACTGTTTCTATCTGAAACACATACCTTTATCATACTTGTCACATACACAGCTGTTTCTATCTGAAACACATACCTTTATCATACTTGTCACATACACAGCTGTTTCTATCTGAAACGCATACCTTTATCATACTTGTCACATACTCAACTGTTTGTATCTGAAGCATATACCTTTATCATACTTGTCACATACATAACTGTTTCTATCTGAAACACATACCTTTATCATACTTGTCACATACACAACTGTTTCTATCTGAAACACATACCTTTATCATACTTGTCACATTATTGTGACAATTGTTTTGGTGGTGATGTTCACAATTTGCACTATTTTATACACCTTCCTGTTTGATTTTTAAAATTTTGTACATGGAAATAATTATGTCAATATCAGCTGCATTTGCAGACCTATGAACAAACACATGGCGATAATGATTTAGGGTTATTTTCAACATATAAAATGCAATTTTATTTATAGTGATACAGCTTTGTGAATTTTTTCTTCATGCACTCTGTGACAAAAGCAGATCTCATTTATTTGTTTGGTTAATATCAATTTACCTACTAGTTACAATATGAACTATAAAACAGTCCTAATTAATATTAAAATTAAAATAAGGTGGCTCAAATATAAATATTTTGTTTAAACTTTGCTCGGCAATGATATTCTCAACATCTCGGCAATATTTCATTATTCTAAACATTTCAACAATACTCAATATAATATTATTTTGATACAAACTTTTGTAGTTTTTTGCATATTTATTATACTTTGATATACACTTTTGCAATTATCTATATGTGTTGTACATTCTTTTGATACATTTTTTGCTAAATATATGTAATTTCTATGTGTATTTTTCGTTCACATAGACCCATCACACGGTATGAACAGATTACAAACAAAAACAAGTAAGAAAGTCTAAACAGTGAATATAATGTCCACTCTTGTCTTCATTGCTTACACGTCAGTTCTGTTTTTGCATATGAAATGTGGTCATATACACTGTACATTGAACTGCACATCACGGTTAAATGTAAATGGTTAATTGTTTAACACAGATTCATCTTGTTTCAACAATATTTATTATCTGGTAATCGTCTAATATAGCTATAGTTGTATGGGATGGAGCTTTACTGGAGTGGGTGGGGATGGGGGTTATTATCTGGTAATCGTCTAATATAGCCATAGTTGTATGGGATGGAGCTTTACTGGAGTGGGTGGGGATGGGGGTTATTATCTGGTAATCGTCTAATATAGCTATAGTTGTATGGGATGGAGCTTTACTGGAGGGGTTGGGGATGGGGGCAGAGTTGAGGAAATAATTTGATGGAGATTGATTGAAAATTTAATTCTTTATTTTCAAAGGGTAAATACAGTTAGGTCCAAAACACACTCATTTGCATATATATTTATATATGTATGTATGTATGCATTATCTGTATATATGTAAAAGATGGGTCTGTACAAATTAATAAGCACCGAACACAAAATTCTCAATTTACTAATATTATTAATGATGTGTTAAAATTCTGTTTTGATGATGTAATCTCATGGTTCGATATCACAATGACGGCATCAGCTAGACGCCGTCCATTCTTAATGTAAAATAAGTTAATATGGATATAGTTTGAAAGAAAACAAACCATGAAAAATACAGTTGAATTAGAATAGGGTTAAACCTATTGAGTTTTCCGATTTGTTGACGTATATTGGTGATTTTACAATTGCAAATTTCACGTTTTAAAACTAAATTTGCGACGGTAAAACCACTGTTATACGTCTCTAAATTGTAAAGCACAGTAGCGTTATCCCCTAAATGAAGATGATTTAGCACACAAAAAGGCACTGTTGCTTTTCACCTATTTCTCACTCCACCGTATCCCAACACCAACTTTGTTTTTCATTTTTAACTTCTTGGCACTGAAGTAATTTTTGTTGAATCAGTTGTTGATAATTTACAAAACCATTATTATTTTATCATAACATAATCTCAAATAGACAAAAAAAAGTCATCAAGTTTTTCATATACACTGTACTTGCAAATAAAAACTGTTTTATATCAATTTATATTTTGTCAATTTGTGTTCTATAAACAGATAAAACCAACCGAGAAGGGTGTCCAAGATGTCACATATTATTAAATGTTTATTTTATACCAAAACCTTGATGGAACTGTTCACAGCTGCATACACCATCTATTGCAATTGTTCACTTATGAATGTTACCCTTCACTGTATTCACTAAGACTTTTTGTTTAATTTACTCAGACCAATCACCAAGGTTTGGCAGCTTACCCAAAGGAAATAGTAAGAACCAATTGATAAATTAAAATTCTCACTGTTTTTATTTGCTTCTGCATCAGCACGTTGTAATAAATAACAGTTCAGTTAGTTTGGTCTGAATTGCTGCAGTATTCTTTTAACACTTTTATTTAAACTGAATGAAACTCACTTTGTAAAAATGTAACCCATCAATAATTACAGGATGCAACAAATGGCATAAATTTGTAGCTCTAATAATTATAGCTATATTAGTCATTCTGGATGATGCCGCTATAGAGTCTATAGACACAGATTTGAATTTGCTGCTTCGTACTTGTTAGCGAACCATGCCCTTGGGATTGTGGTATGCTTCATCTTTAAAGAGAATCACTCACCATAAAAAACATTTGGCGCGAAAATCATGATCAAGTGACGAAGGCATGAAGCTACTTACACGCATATAAATAGACGCGAAGACATTTATTGTATGATTGTAAACATCAACAGAAATTTCAAAATGTCATTATATTACTTAAAATTGCTTGGTCTACAATGTTCGAATCAATCGCCAAAACATGACCTGGACATGCAGCGGAGCGGAAACATTTGATGCAAAACTTCTTTAACTAGACATAGGCACCATGAACAAAGTTTTACCATAACCTTAACAGCAATATTCTAAATGTATTACTAGCACAAACAAGTTAATGGTTGTGAGAATGAACCAAAATATAGAATTGCATAGGCCTACCAATATTTTAAAAAATATTAAATATTGTATGGACAAACAATGTTTTTTTGGGGACTATGCATAAATGTCATCAATATTTTACTAATTATTTTGAATATTAAATATTTTATGGACTAAAACCGGTTACATTTATTAGTAAATTTTGGGATTTTTAAGATAGCATTATCTTATTATGTAAGAAAAGTGTATCTGGTACATAACCAGTAATCCAGTATATTATTATGCTTTTGACACACTCAATTGATAACTATCATGTTTTGGTGTCATATGCATTTGTGAAAGATGCACATCAGACCAGATAAGCTGTCTATTAATTAATTTATACACAACCTTAAAATACTGCACTTTTTTCAGTTGTATCAACTATAATTATTACTCTATTAAAGATTTTTTCCTTCTTTTTTTGGTGTGACAAGAATGATATAAATTAACCCGGTATAGAATGTGGGTAAATCATTATTTAGAAATATTTTTGAATGTACCATTGTTTGTGAACCCAACCTGTTCAATAAAATTATACTCATGATATGATTATATTTAAACTTTAAAAATGTATGAGTATGCATGTGCTTCAAGCACGCTTACATTTTATTTAAATACACATGGTGCATAACTTATTTTATTACCCAGACGTAAGATAGATTGCAGTGTAATAACTGTACAATCATACGTCATATTGTGAAATATGATTTTGACGTCATGATTTGCAGCCTACAAGAAATAAACATTGACTGAGTTTCTGTCTGCTCATTTCCTATATAATTATGTTTACAAAACAATTATATGTAATGACTAAAATACTAAACTCCTTTCATTTCAATACCATTAAAATAATTGTACATTAAAAATCACTCGCTCAATGCCATTATTAATGTACATGTTCATAAAAATGGTATTGAATTGAAAGTCTTTTAATATAGTATTCTATATTTAAAATACAGAATACTAAATTTTTTGTATATCTTCTTCACCCTAATATGATTATATCTTGGTCGCTGCATCATTTCCACATTATTGTAATCAAAATAATTCTTCAATTAACTCACGTAACATGTGAATAATATCAGTCATTATTACATAATGAAAATATATCTCTATCCTTATTGGTCGAAAATTAGTCACATGACCTTCCGTAAATTATGATATTTGGCGCGCTGGTCCATGGAAAGTGATATTTTGTGCTTGTGACGTTACTTCCGAGACATGTATGACGTCACTCAACGCAGTACTTTTAGCTCGTCAGTTAGTACTGTGAAAAACATAACTGTGTTGAAAATGATTATGTAATAAAACAATTATGGACCATTTTTTAAGGCAATATCATGTTTTATGGACCCAAGAAAGTGATATCACTTTCTTGGGATCATAAAACATGATATTTCCCTCAAAGATGGTCCGTAATTGATAAATATTTACTCGAGTCACATACACTTGATAAAACCCTCTTGGTATGTAATAATTTTCACTTGAGATATATTCTTGATAATATCCTATATGTAATTACATGTATTTCACTCTGGACGTACACTTTATAATATGTAATTATTTCTCTTTAGTGATATACACTTGATAATATCCTATATGTAATTATTTTACTTGGGATATACACTTGATATTCTCTATGTATTTTTTATCACTAGAACTAATACTAACATCATTTTATATTTTGTGTTATGAAAGTGACTTCATATTCAGTGTTAACAGAATCGTAATTTTAAGTGCATTTATTTGACATCTTCACATGTTGACAAAATGTCTTAATCTTCATAACTTTTAAAACTGTGTGCACTAATAGTTAATATTTATTTTCAAACTGCAAGTAAAATGACATTGGAGCATGTACGAAATATAAATTATTTTTAGCCCTGTACAAGTAAAATTGACATAATATATAATTTTGTAATTGCATGATGCTTGAATATATATATTATATATTAATGCTTATATATTAATTTGCAGCCTTCTTACTTGATTTTTCTAAATAAAACATGTGCGATTTTATTGTAATTATACAACATTGACTTATGTAATTTTTACTGTAGGTCTATAGTTAGTGTATTGAATAACATTATTTTGTGTTATTAAATTTTGAGCATCAATTTAGTCATTATAGTTGTTTAGAAATACAACAAATTACCTTTAGATATAAATTTGCTGTGTCTTAATATATTCTTCTTTTCTAAGCATTTTTCTATACTAGATTCAGCATCTTTTTACCGGTATATACATTATTTTAAACAATATTTATTCGGTAAATGAGTGGATTGGTAAACAGGCGACAAATAGAGTTATATTGTTTTCTAATATGTATTGAGATCTCTATAAAGGGTTTCTAATATATATACATGTATATATAAATGATGTACAATGTATTTAAAATGAAAAAAATATATATAAATGATGTGTTTAAAATGAGATTCTTATTTTCTGCAGTCCTGCTACAACAAGTGGAAATTCGCTGGAAAATGCCGCAAACCTGCCAGATCGTCTTGCCCCATCCCCGGCGGGAGACTCCGCCTTGAGCACTGGTGGTGAGGAACCGAGGAGGTTTGACTCGACTGGCATGTTCCACTGGTGTCCCGATCGACCCCTTGATGAGGTCGTCATTGTAAGTTACTCCTGTGCTTTGTATAGTATTAGTTCAGTTCTGTTCAAGATGTTTAACGTCCACATTCAGAGCAAGCTGTTATAGCAATCGAGTGTGCAAGTATTTACGGTTTGGATGACTGCCAACTTGGAAATATTGTTCATGTGACGTCGGTAACTGGGAGGTTTAAAACGTCCAAACCGTAAACACGAACATACTCGAACGCAGCACTAATATAGCGATTTTTCAAATACTAAATATAGGTCCCTATCATATACTAAATGTAGTGATTTGTCAAAAACTAAATATATAGTCCTCTGTTATATACTAAATGTAGTGATTTGTCAAGTACTAAATATAGTCCTCTGTTATATACTAAAAATAGTGATTTATCAAGTACTAAATATAGTCCTCTGTTATATACTAAACGTAGTGATTTATCAAGTACTAAATATAGTCCTCTGTTATATACTAAATGTAGTGATTTCTCAAAAACTAAATATAGTCCTCTGTCGTATTCTAATGCTGCGTTCGAGTGTGCTCGTATTCACGATTTGGACTACTGCCAACTCGGAAATATCGTAGGTATTCCACATTCCAGTAATGTTGAACTCTTCCTGTTGACTGCATTAATATTACATCATAACATCCGATGACGTCATTTTATTTTAAATTTATTTCTTTGTATTATTGAGCTTTATTGTGCAAGAACCAAACAAATAATTCATAATAAAATACTAACTTGTTTGTTATTACTAATAAGTATGTTTCAAATTAGTTATAAGTATCGTCTCTTAGTTCTTTTAGATTCATGGGGGGTATGAACAAAAAAAACATCCACAAACTTTTGTGCTAACGGCTTCGCCGATTCACACAGTTTGCACATATTTCTTTTGTTCATACCCCGAAGAATCTAAAAGAAATATGAGTCAATCCTTATATATTCTGTCAGTCTTGTATGTTTTTTATTTGTTTGTAGGATAATTGTCTTTCAAAGGTAAGTTTTGAGGGAAAATTGAGTCCAAAAATATATATTGTCATCTGTTTTTTGCAGCTTTTGTATTTATAGTTTCCAGTATTTATTCTGACATGACTTACCACTTGCAGTACTGGATTTAAATAATAGCGATTACGGCATATCTATGGGTATTATCCGTCAATAAAGTCGAACCCCACCCCTGGATGAAATAGGGATGGTCATAACGTTTTGCAAATTATTTCATGGCTTAAAAGTTTAAAATTTGCTTCGGTATATTCATGGTGTTAGGTACCTGTATATATATAGGAATTGCCAGTTATGTAAATTTGCTTTCTATGTGGAGCGTGAATTTTAGGTGTTTATATTAAACTTCCTTTATATAATTCTACAAAAACTAAAAGGTTTCAACATATGCGTGTGCAATTAAATGTTTACTGCAAGACATTTAAAAACTAGAAAGTCCTTTCTTTGACACTGCACTTCATTTGCAACTATGTAAAAACAAAAAGTATTTCATCTTTTCCTAAAAAGACACAACATTATTTTAACTTAAGATCACTAATCTTATTACCAACGTGTCTTCATCTTCATTTGAGCTTGAATTTTTAATTAATCACGCATGTGCAATGATTATAAAAAGATTTGATATCACAATGTAGTCATTTTGAGCACATACGGTAACTTACACACTGATGAACACCTGCATGTTCACAGAGCTACAAATAACATACTGTAGTTGTCATGATGTGAGATTAGAACATTTTATAAACTAGTATTTACTCTGTATTGAATCTGCTATATATTGACGACATGTACTTGGTCTATGTATAAAGCTAACAATTTTATAAACTAGTATTATTTGCTATACATGAAACCACATAGACATCCATAAAGTTACAGATTTGATATAACGTAACGGGTGTTTTTGTGTTTGTTTTACAACCGATATCACAATGTGGTCATTTGCTATACATAAAACCACATAGACATCCATAAAGTTACAGATTTGTTATATCTTAACATGTGTTGTTTGTGTTTGTTTTAGGACTGATATCACAATGTGGTCATTTGCTATACATGAAACCACATAGACATCCATAAAGTTACAGATTTGATATAACGTAATGGGTGTTTTTGTGTTTGTTTTACGATCGATATAACAATGTGGTCATTTGCTATACATAAAACCACATAGACATCTACAAAGTCACAGATTTGTTATAGCTTAACGTGTGTTGTTTGTGTTTGTTTTAGGACCGAGGCCAAGCCAGTCTGTCTGGTATGTATAACCACGTACTGGTGTGTCTGTTTGCCGATGCTGCATCGCCTCTCATTGGACTGCGTAACCTGGTGATGCCTCTTCGAGCCAGCAACTTCCACTTCAATGAACTCAAGCATGTCATCATCGTGGGACATCTTGATTACATCCGCAGAGAATGGAACACTCTCCAGAACTTTCCGAAACTCTCTATCTTGCCAGTAAGACAAATTTGTCAAATATTCATAACAATATAGTTTAATTTCATTTCTGAAAATGAACAAAGTTTTTTAGTTTAATGACACCACATGATCTCAGAAGAAACCACATAGGCTTCTCTTAGAAAGATATCTTTTGTGTTCCTTTCCCACAGACAGGATAGCACACACCATAGTCTTTGATATACTAGTCATGAATCACTGGTTGGAACGGGAATACCCCAACAGATTAACAGAGGAGCATCAATCCTTTAATCTCACACACCTCATATGGATGCTTAGTTACCCACTCTGATTTTAAAATAATTGAATATTTCAATCTTTTATATTTTTCAATTACTTTGGTATATAATTATTTATTACTATTAAAATCGTTTGCCACAATATGATGAACCACCTTGCAGAGGTTATGACCTGGCCTCATGACTCCTATTGCTGCTGGTTCCATTTTAACATTGCATGACGTCAAGCTTGGTCTTGAGAAATTAGCCATTTGTCTGTTCTTTTCTCTTCTTTTTCTCATTGTTTGAACAATGATGCACATTGTAATAAATAGAATAATATACTCTTTCCTATGAGAAACCTGTTATATTGCAACTCGTTTGTGTTCCATTGTAAAACACTCGCTTTTGCTCATATACTATTGAAGACACACTCGTTAATATCTGTTATTAACTGTAAGATTTGCATTGACCAGGGATCTCCATTAAACCGAGCCAACCTGCGTGCTGTGAACATCAACCTATGTGATATGTGTGTGATAGTCTCCACAAAGGACAAGAATCTAGATGATCCCAACTTGGTCGACAAGGAGGCCATCTTGTGCTCCCTCAACATCAAAGCAATGACTTTTGACGACAGTATTGGTCTCATCCAGTCTTCAAACGTAGGAGGCGCAGGTAATGATTATATAACACTAATTCAGTTGTATTTGTATCTCTACACGTAGATCAATCCCGACTTGATAAGTTTTGAAAGGTACCACAACACATTAACTACTTTGTATGATTGCAAGGCTTAATGTACACCTTTGTGCTATTTCAGGTTTTCTCCCTCCAGGATTCTCTCCCCTTGGTAGCCCCTCAAATTCTTCAAGAAGAGGATCTGTGTCTGGGTCAAATGTTCCACTTATCACCGAGTTAGGTATGCAATAGCTATGTATTAAAGCAGGCAGAAATGGCCAGGCGCTGGCTTAGTTAAATACTGCCAATTTAAAGAGAGAATCACATTGTATTTGGCATGGGTAGATCTAGAGGAGTCAGCAGGGGGTGCACACTGCCTTTCTACATGAAATTTATACTTTTTTGATGTACTGTTTGCAAAAAATATTTTGCGTTCCCGTTTTTCAATTCCAAAACATTTTGTAACCCTGTTTTTCAAATTCATGTAAAAATAAACATCTAGACACCTGTCATGCACATAATTATTAGTGTTCAGGTTTTATAAATATAACTATCAAAACAACACAGATACTGGGTACAAATATATCTAGTTGGTATTCAATCCACAATGATGCAAATTGCCGTTATAAAACTTAAATATAGAAATCTTAATGACATGTTTAAAGATATTTGTTTATCTTTGTTACCAAGTAGCAGCTGTTAAATGTTTTCTCAAGACAACAGTAATATATTGTAAATTAATTTTGTAATGTATTAGCAAATTTGTATCAGTTTCCATGGATATAAGGAACAGTTGTGTATCTGATTTGCAGCCAATGATTCGAATGTGCAATTCCTTGACCAAGATGATGATGACGACCCCGACACTGAACTCTACTTAACTCAGCCGTTTGCCTGTGGCACAGCTTTTGCCGTCAGTGTACTCGATTCTCTCATGAGCACGGTGAGACTCGAGTCTTTTTTAGAGTTATTTCCCTTGTTTACTTGATTTGTTAAAAAAAATACCAGTTTGATGAGCGGGTGAGTATCTATGATGATTATATAATTAAAAGCTTATACTAATGTTAAAAAAACAAATTTTTGTGTTTGTAATTTAATTGCGAATAATTACTAGTAATAATATCTATTGAAAACTAGAACAATTTCATTTTTGCAACACAAAAATTATGTGTCACGAGTTGATCAATTTGTTCAAATCGCGAAAATTTATAGCCATGAATATTACCCGTTTTATAGTATCCGTAGATTATCATACTTTATATATACGATAGACTATTAAATATGTATTCGACTGTGTAACTAATTTCTCTTTACAATTTGGTTTTAATCATGTTTTTCATACTACAGACTTAATCACCTGGAATAAATAATATTTTGTTTGTTTTAGAGTTACTTCAATGACAATGCTCTAACACTGATCCGCACTCTGATCACTGGAGGTGCCACGCCCGAGTTGGAGCAGATTCTAGCGGAGGGCGCCGGAATGAAGGGAGGCTACTGTACTCCTACAGTATTAGCCAATCGGGATCGCTGTCGGGTGGCCCAGGTGTCACTCTTTGATGGACCATTAGCACAATTTGGGGTAATCAAATCATAGTCATACCATATTCATTCATGCATTACTATTTATCTATTATGTAAGGCAGGAAACATGGCTCCCTAACCTGTTCACTGCCTTTGTTTCTGGGGTCAATAAATGTCTGTGGGGGGAAAATAAATAAAATCATTCGTTCATGCAAATCATACCATGTTTTGACACCTAATAGCCTGATGTCAATTTTTGTATAGGGTTTTCACTGACGTTACAGGACTGTGCATAAATGTGAATATTTTTCACAATCCAAACCATGTTCGGAAGTGGGCGAGGGGGTAAAAGCCAAGTACGGATTGTATTTCATGGAAAAACATCATTCCACAGTTGATCAATGTTTTATGTTAGGATTTAAAGAGAATGGAAAGGATCAAACACAATCCTAATTTTGTGCGAGTTATGAAACATATTACATTTATGCATTCATTGTTCAAAATTTGATTTTTCAAAAATGGTTTGTAATATTTTTATAAATACCTTTTTATCAGGTTGTGTTTTTTTTTAAATACATTTCAGGAAGGAGATAAGTATGGTGATCTCTTTGTATATGCATTAAGACATTTTGGTATTCTGTGTATTGGACTTTACCGGTTCCGCGACACAAGCCAGTCAGTGAAAAGTCCATCTTCCAAGCGATATGTGATAGCAAACCCACCAGAGGACTTCAAACTGCTGCCCACAGATCAGGTCAGTAATTACCAAACTACGCAGGTCTTACACAGTGTTTTGGATGCATACTATAAGGGCAACCCAGATTAATTGTTTTTCCCCCATTTCATTCGCCGTCAAAAAAGTGGTGGTCGGCGGTGAAAAATAACAAAAAAATTTAAAGTTTTAAAAATTTATGTAGTACTGTTTAGAATAGACATCCCACCATTGTCCATAACAATTAGGGACCATAACTGAATAGGTCCAAGTATGTACGCATAAAGGGGATGTGTCACAGGCCGAATTTCAGCATTATATATAGTGATCTCTGATTCTTTTTGATGCGCAGTGACGTAATAATGCTGTATTTATCCAAACCCTCCTCATTTGTTTGTAGCAGTGAAGAATGCTTCACTATTATTTTTATGGCAGCCCATGAGAGACATAGGGTGGTGGGAATTGTTCAAATAAATAACACTTTATTTTCCCCAACAGCTTTTTTTGGGGGACAGGAAATGAGAAACATACAATTAACTTGGGTTGCCCTAATAGGGATTTTTAAGATGCATTCTATATAACTTTTTTTTAATAAAGCAAATTACTTTGGTGTTTGCATACAATAATCCATGTAGGATAGACAAAATTCTATAGTTCAGTCAAAGGTCAAGACATTTTTTTGCCAGTGTTACAAGCATGCTTCTCAATTCAAGGGCAACGCAAAAGCTGCCATATAGTATTCTACAAAGTTGACAAATATTTTTGCATTAAGTGTCTGCCAGTTTACACAGATTCCAATAGTTACTATCTGCCTATTTGTCAAATTTATTTGTTGTTAGTATACTTCTTGTAATTTTCAATATTTTTACCTACTTATTTTTAATTACATTTTGTTGATGTTTGATTCTTTCACACTCTCCGAATAGCTCATTGTATTTATTTAAAATTATTTAATGGATGCGCTGAGTAGGCATGTTTACAGACCTGTGGAAGTTTTAATAACATATATTACCTTAATATATTTATGGTACTGTCATTAAATGTGCATCAGAATAGTTTGAACTCGTCAATAAAAACTTAGTTATTGGCCGAAGGAGCAAATTTTGAACTGGGGCGGGTATTTTTGACAGGAGTAAGGGGCATGCAATACCATGATGGCTTTGTTATTTTTCACAAACCTGGTCTTTCATGTGTTTAAAGATATCATTTACAATACATTGATCACACTTTGTGCTGTGTCAGTTGCATTAGCCATTTCTATAACATTTCATTGAAAACTTGGCTAAAAAACGTTTGTTTGTTTAACGACACCACTGGAACACATTGATTATTAATCAGTGGTTATTGGAAGTCAAATGCACGGTTATATCAACACTTGGTCACAGAGGAAATCCACTGCCGCCACATATACAAATAGCAGCAAAGGATCTTTTATGTGCACTTTCCCACAGACAGGATAACACACTCCACAACCTTTGATGGACCAGTCATGGAACACTGGTTGGAATGGGAAATGACCCAACAGGTCCACTGAGGAGGATCGATCCTTTGACCTATCGAGTCTCAGGCAGACGCTCTTGCATAGCGCTAGGTCCCGCTCCAAAATCTCAAACAGAGGTAAATTGGACTAAAATTTAAATGGTAGACAAAATAGAAAAAATTAATGCTGTCTTGCCTTGTTTGGTTGATGCAGTTTTTGGTTGATATAACCACTTTTTGTTTCGTCTTTACTAGACTCATGATGTCTGTCTCATGTCCTATGATTAATTAATTATTTTGTTTATGTTCTGGACCATATTTTTTGTTTGCCAGGTTTACTGCTTAAAACCGTGTTCTTTCCCCTCACATTCGACTGCGTGCCCAACACTCACGGCCGCCGATTCTACCCACTAGACACAATGAGAGGGGCTGTGCCGTGTACGTTTATTCACACATTAGCTCACGCATTAGCTGCTCAGTTCTACTCACACACTAACATAGCAAATTAATCACAAACTTCAAAATAGCAAGATGTGATGGCTGCACAGGACGTACTTAGAGAGAAACTTTTCAATTTAGAGAGTTTACGTAAATTAATGTGCATTATAATAATTATAATTCGTTCTAGTAGTTGATATATATTATATTCTTGTAGCTATATTGAGGGTAGTTTAGAGTTAAGGGACGATGCATAAATACCAATGTTTGTTATAGAATTGTGTTTGACACCCGCCCTTCCCCGTCTTAATCCTAATAAAACCTAATAACATTGTGGACCGATGTTTTTACCTGAAAAACAATCTAAACATAGTTTTTATACCCTCCATCCCCACCACCCAACCCCTTCATTTTGAAAAACATCAGTATTTATGCAGTGTCATTAATAATAGACAACACTATATTAGTGGAATAACTAGCACTAATTGCCTTGGTCAGTGAATGTTGGATGGTTAGATTATAAATTATGTAGATTGTTCATTAGTATAATTATTAATTATGTATAATTATGCATGTCAACGATAATACAGGTATAGTTGGAATAATTAATTAATTCAGTCGATCTGATGATGGCCTGGGGCAGTATTTATCAAGCGAATTAAGTCAGAAATAAGATTAAAGTCCAAGAAAAAATACTTAAGTTCCTACGATTTTGACTTAAGTTCGGTGACAAAATTTAAGTTATGTGAACAGACTTAGAGTTAAGTTTTGTTTGAGGTGTCTTAAGTATTGAACAAAAACTTAAGACTAAAATATTCATAACGACCACAAATATGCAATTTACTTCTGTCTTTTTGTAAATAGAAACTTACGTTTTAGACTTTGGTTAGTCGATTTAATGAAACTTAAGTCAAAACTTAAGAAAAAGTTGTTTGATAAATACTGCCACTGCTGTGTTATCTAGACTAGTTAGTATTACATTTATCTAGTACCGGGTAATTGTATTTAAATTGCATATTATCTGTCCCAGAGAATTATGTGATGGCCTACTGTGTGATCTAGGCTGTAGTTACCGGTAGTAATGAATTCTGTATTACACTTCGTGTCTGAAAATTTGTAGTACGTAGAGAAAAAAGGTAAACATTTTTTAAAATAAAAAAAATGTCCTAGTTTTGTGTCCAAATTATATAACTTTAGGTTAACAAATAAAAATATTGTAATGAAAATACATACAAAAAATCTTCAGAAAAATCCATCGTCTGCCATTGAAAATGGCGGATTTTTTTCTGAAGATTATTTGTATGTATATGCATTACAATATTTTTATTTGTTAACCTAAAGTTATATAATTTGGATAAAAAAATAGGGCTTTTTTTTAATTTTCAAAAAATTAATGTTTAACTTTTTTCTCTACGTTAAACGTAGACCGAATATTTCTGTCTCTGTAAACATTTTCCATGTCTATATAAATTTTTTAGTAAACAGCATATTTTGGGGAAAACTTTTAGTAATATATTTAGATCTACTAGATAATTACAAAATCTAAATCTTAAAAATGTACAGACAATCTAGTCTTAAATAGCAAGGGACTGATACAATTTGTTTGTTTAACCACACCACTGGAACACATTGATTATTAATCAACCGTTATTGGATGTCAGACGCATCGTTACATTGGCAGATCGTCTCAGAGGAAACCTGCTGTCGCCGCCTAGGCTACTCTTACCAGGGTTCTCTCAACCTACACTACCCCATGGACCGGATAGAACACACCATGGAATTTGATAAAGCAGTCGTGAATCACTGGCTGGAACGGAAAATAACCCATAAAATGCATTCCGCTGAGGAAGATCGATCATTTGACCCATCGTGCTACAGGCACACACTCTTGCACTGGACTACCTTCCCCTCCCCATTACCTCCCCCCACCGTCGACCAAGCTACAGAAAACAAAATTGAGTACACATTTTGCAAGCCTATTAGCTACGCGTCTGTTAGAACACACCTTTGACATACTAGTCGTGGATCACAGGTTGGAACAGGAAAAAACCCAACGGGTCCACCGGGGATTGATCCGTCGACCTCTCAAACCCGAGGCGGACGCCCTTACGCTGAGCTACACTCATCTTTCTGGTCTAGCTCACTTTGGCCCTCTTCTTGTTACAATTTATTTATTAATGCCAATGCTGGTTCCAGCACGCTGTTCTGGAGACAGAGACCAGCTACCTTGACAGAAATGACCATAACAGAAATTAATGTTAGCATGATGGAGATAACCCGCTGGCGCAACACAGTATGTCCACACCTATTCGATAAGCAGCAAGGGATGTTTTGTATGTATTCCCCCACATATATAATATAGGATAGCGCAAACCATAGTTTTTATTATACCAATTGGGAACCACTGGTTGGTGTAGGTGGTTGTCCACCTTCCCATTAAGCCGCGCAAAACTCTCGCTCTGGGATAGGGCCGGTACTAGGATCCGATCCCAGTACCTACCAGCCTTAACACCGGTGCGTGGCTTACTCCCGCTATTCAGCTATTAATGCACGTGGGGTATTATGATTATTTCTTTGTCTACGAACGCTGCACGATTTGATGCTTCGGAAATTATTATTTTAACCTCGTTATTTATATAAAAAAACCCAGAAACCATGCTTATATCAAATGGTTGCGTTTTAATCTTTGTTATTCCTTTTGGAGGTAGAAACATTTCATTGTCAAGTGGGTCCGTTTCTTATTGTATTTTTTATATGTGTATGGAAGCGAATCCATAACGGCATATCCACGAGGCTCCCCTCCCCTGTCAGTCCAAATATAAAAGGTTGAACACAAAGCTATGTTTAGAGCATTTATTTTTATAAAGAACACCTATTACTACCTGTTCATATTGTACGCCAAGTCGTGTCGTTCAAGTTCTAATCTTCTAAAATTAATACATTGCCTATTGTATTTCCAACCATTGGACCATGCAATCAACCCCAAAGATATGACAAATAATTGATCCATTCTCAAAGCTACTACCCACAGCAGTGTGTCATAGAGATATTTAATAATATATATATCCCGTGGCCAAGGGAATAGACCAAGCAATGTCCATAACGAGCGGTGAATAATGAAATACTGAATTATTGTATTAGCTCAACCAGTCATCGGAGAAGTGTTTTAAGTGATATATGGTATGTACATCTCTATTATTTAATATGGAATGGATTTTATAAAAGTTTTTGAAATTTAAAGACAGTTCTATGTTGGGTGGGCGACTAACAAAACTACAATTACAATTAGTGCAGGTGAGATGAATTTAAGGTGGACCTTGCAATGGAAAAGATACACGATATAGAAGTAAATATGAATATCACTTTATTTTGATATGTTCATTGTATATAGGTTTACGATCTTTCTATATTAACAAAAGTTGTTAGTTAAAAACCTCTGTGTATAAAATTATGAAATTGTTATCTGTTCAAAATAGACAAGAACTATGTAATCTGGGTAAATATTTTCCACATGCGGTCCGACGAAACACGGAAATGGACATTAATAACCAATATTACAATAATATGTAAATAATATTATATACATGTATGTTCATGCATGTATATGCATGTATTCCTGCCATATGTATGCATATGTGCATTAATACATGGATATATTCATGTATATATCCATATAATTATGTGTGTGTGCGTGCGTGCGTGTGTGTGTATACATATCTTAAAGTTCTAGGAAGGGTCTGGTAGTCGGTGTTGTGTGCGGTGAAGTGTGAAGCGTCTCTACTAAACCATTGTTTTACCTCGTGTAGGATTTTACATGTAGGGACACTAGTGACACAAATAAAACTAATAAAACAAAATCAGGGGTATATAGTTGCACAGTATCTACAGACATCATGAACACAGATATATACAGATGGATTTGCAAGAAATGCTGTGGAAGATAGAAGGGCTGGTATACACCATGGATCCCAATGGACACTCGGAGGAGGCATACTCATATGATATTCCCACAAGAAAACACGGTACAAACTGCTGCTACTGACGTTGAGGCATCCATCCATGCCAGCAACTTCATCAGCACCGGAGAGGAAAACTGTTCCCAGGTAGTCTTCTTCACAGATGTCCTTTCAGACCACAGGATCTTCAAAACAACAACCGTGATAGACTTTCAGATGCCCTACACCCTATCAACAGTGTCAGTCACGTCGCTCTGTAGTGGATCTCATCTCATTGTGACATTGCCGATAACCAAAATGCACAAAATTGTCATCCACAAAAGAACATGATAAATGGGTTATAATTATATGTAACGTGTTATAATTTTGTGACTAAAACCCACACATAACAAGCTGCCATGATTGTGCTTAGATGGAGAAGCAGAATGGTCTACCGAACATGTCATCGAAGATTATAGAAACCTATAGCTGCAGCTAAGAGGTACTACCTGGACAGATGCAACACTCTCCAGAGGGAGCTGTACGGTACGAAAGGTGAAGTACAGACGACGGTATATCGCTGATCGTCACTGCTGGTCTCGACATGTCTTCAACAAGCGAACGAAACGAGGAAGAAGACTGATCTGAAGAAATGGCTTTATAAGATCATTACATTTACTTTACATAGTCGCAGCAGCCATGAGTCTGGATGATGTAAACCGTGGTAAGGGTATATCAATACCCACAGAACGTAGTCACGTTTACTTAATACCAGATATTCAACAATAGCCATGTGTCCAGTTATCGCGTGCAATCAAAGGATTCTCTGTTGTTACACATATCAACATATAAAGCATTACATACGTTTGAAAAATACCAAGTTTAGTTCATACAAACGAACAAACAAACAAACAAACAAGCAAACAAACAAACAAACAAACAAGAAGCATCAAACAAACATATAATCTATTAAAAAAGTTATTACATGAATGGACGAGATTTTCTATGTGGAATTAACGATGGTAAAAGTCTGACATTTATATTATTTTTGATGACCTTGTCAGCTTGTTGACGAATACTGGCTTGGGTAAGTTAAACCTTGGCATTCGGATCCAGTGAATGAAAGTCCGTTATGGACCCAAATTCTATAAGTTCCCAAATATATTATCTTACACCGGTACTAGGATTAAAGATCCCATTCAGACCCGTAGCCAACATTTCGACAAGACGGTTCGTTTTTAGAAAAAAAGGGCAATTACATAGCAAAAAATTTAATTTCATAAAAAGGGCATAATGTCGATTACTAAGATAGAGAAGGATTATAATCTTCCTGGTGAGGAGTTGTGATGCTGACGAAATGATAGGAACACGTTTCCCTTAAAGACACTATATTGAATGGTCGTTCGTCTCGTTATCAATACCGAAAGCTATTTGCATAACAAAAGCATCACTGTATAGTATTCTTTTCCACCTGCCTATCGGCAAATAGTGTGTTTTGACCTAAATAAATATGAAACAAGTCAAGAAACAATTCGTCCAGGTGACCCGTCCCCCTCTATTTTTTTGGTCAAACAATATAATATAATTATTATTACAGAATACAAAAACAATGCATATACATGTATTTATATGACGTAATTCATTGAAACAAGCTATAATGGCCTTCATATATTTTGTTATGCTAATAGCTTTCGATATTGATAGCGAGACGAACGAGCATTCAAAACATACAGAGATTTGTTTTTAATGAAAATAAGTCCTGCGATTTAGCTGATGAATTATATGTGAAATCTGTCGCGGTTTGGGTTTGTTTTCATGCATATGTAAAGAACACAAGGATTCAATAGGATGTGCTGTAGTGGTTAACGCCACGGACTACAGACTGGTAGGATCAGTGTTAGAATCCCGCTGGTGGAACTCATTTTCCCACTCCAACCCAGAGTGAGTGCTCCGCCAGGTTCAATGGGTAGGTCTAATACCACTTATACCGACCAGTGTCCACAACTGGTTTAATAAAGGCCGTGGTATGTGCTAACCTGTCTGTGGGAAA